>PVIC010056081.1:0-11044 GCA_004025085.1 Thryonomys swinderianus
TTCATTCTCCTTCATCATTCCCTGGAGTTCTGCTTGAAGCTGTTTAAAAGGTTCCATTGCTTCTGCTAACTTGGATTCAATCATCTCACTGATCTCTTCTTTAATGAAGTCTTTCACTGAGGACAGTATCTCTGTTTTGATCTCAGAGATGAGTTCTGCTTTCCATTTTACTAGATCTGCTTTAGTTACCATCTCCAAGGGTCCTGGTGTTTGAGTTTCAGTTTTCCCTATTTCCCTTTTCTCTGAATTTCCCTGTGGTGGTGATCTTTGTGTCTGTTTTTTTATGTATTTTCCCATTTCTACTCTTTCGTTGTTTTTAATGTTCTTCTTTGACTGATGACAGGACAATATTTGTTGCAGGTCTCTTTCTATTATCTGGGGCCCTTTGGAAGCAGCACTTTCCTAGGGGTTCCTCCTTGAATCTGTAATAACCCTTGAGAGTTCTACCTCCTGACACATCATGGTAGGTATTTGAGCAGAACAATCACATCATCTTTGTTACCATAATACAGTAAATGCCAATATCAGTATTAAACACAGTAAATAAGATAAAAAGTTTTGTTAGATTCTATACTGGATACTTTGAGCTTATGAGTTACCTCTATGTTTGACTCCTCACTGCACAGCCCCGGGATACAGTGGGCTGGTGGGCGGCCTTCAGTCCACTGGAAATGGACTGCACCCTGCAGCTGGGTCCGCGTGCTGCTCCCTCAGTCCACCAGAAGCAAGGCACAGCGGGGCCGCATCCGCTAGGTCCGGTCCGCCCGCAGCTGTTCCCTCATTCTGCCGGAAAACAGGGCACAGCGGGGCCCGCAGCTGCTGGGTCCGGTCCGCCTGCTGCTGGTTCCTCAGTCCGCTGGACACATGGCACGGCGGGCCCGGAGCTGCTGGGTCCGCCGGAAACATGGCACTGCGGGCCCGGAGCTGCTGGGTCCGGTCTGCCCGCCGCTCGTTCCTCAGTCCGCCGTGTTTTTTTTTTTTTTTTTTTAACAAAACAGAGTATTACTCTGCCACAAAGAATTATAAACTTGAATCATTTGTACTCAAACGGATATAGCTTAAGGGCATACTCCAAAGTAAAATAAATAGGATACAGATAAGTAAATACTGTATCACTTCTCTAGTACAAAAATCTGAAGGTATAAATGAATGCCAAAATGTAAGATAGGTAATGTGAGGTAGGAAGAAAATATACAAAAGGAAAAGGGAAAGTGTAGTTATGGGAAAGTAAAGAAAAAGAAAAAATGGATAGAAAAGAAGGAAACAAAGCTTATGTACATAGGTGTGGCAGTTGTACAGAGGACAAGGAAAGGAGGAAAATGTAAATTGTGATGCATCATGCACAGCTACAAATTCTCATTGTCCAATGTGATCATTATATATGTAAAAATGTACCAATAAAGTTAATTTAAAAAGAAATTTTTTCATATTTAGAAAAATACCTATTTCTTCAACTAATGTAAAGACTAAATAGATCAGAGCAAAATATTTTATTTAATTTATTTAATGTACTTATTTTACATGAAAACAAATCAGTGCATATTAACTTGTGTTTTAGAGTCATATAATTATTAATAATTTACCTTTGTCTAATGCACCAGTAGCAAAAAATAATGCCTACAACTCAGTGGATTAAACATCTTAAATTTTTGATGCATACCTAATATAAGCGTGGCTGTCTTGGGAAGACACTGGAGATGAAAGTGTAAGGACTTGCTGACATGAGGCACTTGACAAAATTATCTAGGGGGCTCATGACAGGGAATAGGGAGTTTTATAAGCATCAGGGAGATGAAATCCTCTTGGAAGCCACAGGATTCACAAGTACTACCCCAACTGGGTGATATTGGTGATCTAGGTGCACTAAAAGAAGATAGATGCCCTCAAGGAGAGACTCAACAGATTAGTAAAATGACTAATTGTACTTGTGCTGTGGAACAGCACAATCAAGAATTCAGACTTGAGTAATTAATTTTTACATGGGAAAGAAACAGCTCAGGGAGCAATCTAAAAAACAGAAAAAAGAGAAGTTGTCACCAGCTATCTAAGGAGGAGGTTGGTAGTTAATGTAGATAGAGGCAACCTCATCATTCTCCCATGAGCATAAAACTTGAAGTCAATTTGTCACTTTGGGCAAGACATACACAAGTGCTTATACATTTTAACATAGATTTAGTTCAAATCCATGGGAAAGAGTAAAATTACAGATGAGTAAAGAGGAGAGCAAGACAATAGGTCAAGAAGACAGTCATGTGAGACACTGCAGCCCCAAAAAGAAGGAGAAACTATCAGAAAACCCAACAACCACCTTTATAAATTGCACACACACACAATCAAGCATGGCAAACACTAATCTGTTGTACAGTTCCTGCCACCTTGTAGATCAGAACCTTAAATAGTCCCAAATCCCACCTCCTAGTGTTCGTAACTTGCATCGTCCCCTCTCCTTGAGTGTGCTCAAGAGCAGTGATTTGTTTATAACCAGCACAATATTGTAAAAGTTGTATCAGTTCCAGTTTTAGGTTACATAAGATTGTGATTTCTCCCTCACTAGAAAAATCTACTGCCTTCTTGATTTGCATATTTTTATGAGCAAGATAAACTTGGACTCAATCCACAGCATTAGCTCTTAGTCTCCAGCTGGTTGGTTACAGAGCTTATACTTCTCCTCTTCCAAAACTCAAGTGAATCAATTCCTTACAGGAAAACAATCTCTTGCTCATTTATTTGGAGAGAGAAAGAGAAAAATGTATGATGTGAACATTATTATTCTATTGTTCTGGCTTTTCTAGACACTAACAGCAAAAAATAGTATTTTTTTTTATATTTTGGACAAGGCAACTTTTTAAATTTCATTCATCTGAAAAAAAAAAAAACTTACCATTCTCATTTTCCTTCCCCAAAGCCATCCTCTCAAGGCACCAATATATAAATAATTAAATTTTCATCTGAGAAAATGCTGGTCATACAGAACTGACCTTCAAGGAAGTTCACTGGTGGCCAAAGAATCACTTCCGAAATCATGGTGTATTATGAATGGTTCAGAATGCTTGGTGAGACTATAGGGAACCTAAGCAGTGGCTAAGAAAGCTGAGGTCCACATGTACTCTAGTCACACTTACACCAGAGTCTCTGAATATTGTTCACTCTATTTTGTCTCCATTTCTGCAATAATCATAAATGATAAGCAAATTATGTGCATTTTATGCTAACTATAAAAGTGGCATCATCTTTCAGTCATCCTAAACAGATTTCACTTTTCTAACAAAAGCAGTGGTAAAGAGTGGAGATTATTATTACAGATACTGGAGGAAATCCACATACATAGAACCTGAGAAGCACCTAAAAATGTCTATGAAATAATATATCTTCTGACCCATTTACCTGGAAAGCTATTTTTCCCATGGTCTTAAAAATACTTTATCAACATCAACTTTCCTGAGCCTTATATTACCTATATCAATATTACCATAACACTATTTGAAAAATGTAGCAAGATCCACACTAAAAAGTATGATAGGGAATCCAAGGTCAAAAGCTTTCATGTCCAGAATATAAAACCTATAAAGTCAGACATTTGGGATGTTTTCTTTCTCTCTACTGACAGGAACTAGTCATGCAAGTGACAGCTAGGAAAACTATTATTTTCAAGCATTCCCTCTCTCTCTTTTCCAAGGCTCTTGCATAGGCATTTACATAAAAGATCATGAATTGTACATCAGCAGAATGTCTTTATATCCTTATATGATTAAACTTCATATAGTAGTACACTCTTCAATTTATTATTTTGTGTTTTTCTTTCATTATTCCCTTTATTTCTGCCAAATACTGTTTCTGCTTCATCCATACAGCTCCAAGAAGTTAGAGGAGACAACTCCCTTTCCTATTCATGCTTTCTCTTCCTAATTTAAAGATATTATTCTCACTTCTAGCAGTGACTCAATGAGGAAGTCATAAATGATTTCCCTTACAAAGCAACTATGAAGCTGAGAAAAATTAACAAAAATAATAATGTTGATGGCATTAGAATTGGCCCAAACACACATCAGTCTGAAATTTATACTTGAGGAATTGCTGAATTGGAGTTGAGAATAGTAAGAGTCTGCAGTA
This sequence comes from Thryonomys swinderianus, assembly GCA_004025085.1. Classification (NCBI taxonomy): domain Eukaryota; kingdom Metazoa; phylum Chordata; class Mammalia; order Rodentia; family Thryonomyidae; genus Thryonomys; species Thryonomys swinderianus. The sequence goes on from PVIC010056081.1 coordinate 4,111, forward strand.
TCCTTGCTGGGAGTTGGTCACTCCCACCCTCAATGAGGGCAACATGGGGATTCCTCAGCACAAGGCATCTCACTGATACAAACAACTTTGCTTAGGATGGATGAAAAGGAATCCCTCACTTCAGAGTGACAAACAACATTTAGGCCTCATGATGGAGTCAGAGAGATTGATGGCACTGATGAGTGACTCTAGTGAAACACATACCATTACAATAACAAAACTTTAGGGGCTTGATATGGACAGGAAGAGCTAAAACCAGCTATATCACAGATACGATTTATACCCAAAATACAAAAAAAATGTTAATTAATCCATAATAACATATTATTCCTAATAAATTATTCCAGTAAGTTCATATGATATAAAATAGATACTAAAGTCAACTACATCTATATCCAAACAGGAAAAAGGTTTAAAAAGAATTCAAAAAAGCAACATCACTTACAAGAGTACCGAAAAACAAAATACTTCAAAAATTTAACAGAATGGCTTCCAAGATTTTTGGACTAAAAACATTTCTAATTTTTAAAACTCTCAGTAAGACAAGAGCTATTTCATGTTCATGGATTAGAAATCTGAATGCTCAATATGGATTCTCTCCAAATTGTCTATCACTTAAACATAACACCTATTAAAACTGAACAGGCTGCTTTTTTAAACAAAAGTTAAAACACCAAACTTTCACTTTAAATGGAACTTGAAAACCTAAGACTTTAGTACTGAAACAACTTTATAAATAAAAGAGAACTGTAGAACTTTACTCAATATTAAAGCTAACGGTAATGCTATGGTGAACAGGACAATAGATATTTGAGCAAGGATGCTTCTATCACAACATCAACAGCAATTTATATTCACCTTACTATCAATAAAGGTATTAACCTAATGTGAAAAACATGAAGAAAAATAATCCAAAAGTAGTAGAAATAAGCCTGGCAGCAGTGGAAGACTTACACCTACCCACCAACCCACTCCACCCCAAAGCGGCACAGAGGACTTGGCTACCCCGGGTGCAATTTTGTTCCTGGCATGAGAGGAGGACTGGGGCCTGCCCACTGGCCCGTTCCACCCCAGTGCGGTGCACACGACTCAGCTACCCCAGGACACCATTGCATTCCAGGCGGCAGCAGAGAACTGAGGCTTGCCCATGGGGTGACTCCACACTGGAGCTGGACAGTGAGGACTCAGGTATGGACCCCAGGCACCATCCCCACCATGGAGGACTGAGGGCCGCTGGCTAGCCCTAACCTCACCCCAGAAGTGAATTGTGACGACTCAGGTCTGAGAGGAGCCAGAGACATTTCCTGCATCCCTCTACTCTGGAGCCATAATGAGAGACCAGGAAAGATTAAAAGAAAAAGGAAATCTAGTTTCTGTTTTGCCATCTACTCCTAGATCCCTCTATTCACCTCTTGTCCCCACAGCCTCTCCTATCTTCCTGTCAGAACCAATACCCAGAAGTAAAAGACTCTTAGGCTGCCCTATTTCTTCTCCTGTAGTATTATAAGAACATACGCAAAGTCTCCAAAGGTCTTACAGCATACAGTCGGTACTGTTTTATATATGTCCTTTTATCCTCTATTAACCACTGGCATATATGAGGTTCTAGAGTATAAGTGATCTTCATAAATCTGCTAACTCTATTTCACTCTCCTCCTGTCTCCCTACCTCCCTGATTCCTCAGTGACCTCTTATCCCCATAGGGTTCAGGGGTACATTTATGATTTACGTTGTATACACATTGCTGATTAATTCTAAATTTTGGCACATGGACATAAAGGTAACTCATAAGTTCAAAATTTTCAGAATAGAATTTTAAAAAACTTTTCATTTTATTTACTGTGTTTAATACTGATATTGGCATAGATTTTATTATGGTAACAAACATGTGATTGTTCTGCTCCAATACCTCCCATGATACATCAGAACTGAGAACTCTCAAGGTTCATTACAGATTCAAGGAGGACACCCCAGGAAGATACCACATCCAAAGAGCTCCAGATAATAGAAACAAAGAGACCTGCAACAAACACTGTCCTGTCATCAGGCAAAGAATAGCATTAGTAACAACGAAAGAGTAGAAATGAGAAAATATATTAAAAAAAACAGACACCAAGGTCAATACCACAGGGAAATTCAGAGAAAAGAGAAATAGGGCAAACTGAAACTCAAACAGCAGGACTCTTGGAGATGGTAACTAAAGCAGATCTAGTAAAATGGAAAGCAGAACTCATCTCTGAGATCAAAACAGGGATTCTGTCTGCAGTGAAAGACATCATTAAAGAGATCAGTGAGATAATACAATCCAAGAAAGCAGAAGCAATGAAACCTGTTAAACAGCTTCAAGCCGAGCTCCAGGGAATGAGGAAGGAGAACGAAAGCTTGAGAAGAAGGATGAATGAAGCAGAGAACCAAATCTCAGACCTAGAGGACAGCATAGCAGCCAAAGAGCAGGAAAGATATAATCTATGGAAAAGAGCAAGGGACCATGAGAAATCAATTCAACAGCTTCTAGATGACTCAAAGAAAAATAATATAAGACTGAATGGAGTCACTGAGGAAGCAGGAGACAGTGTAAAACATAAAAAAAAGCTATTGTCAGAGATAACAACAGAAAACTTCACAGGAAAAGAAATAGACATACAGATAAATGAGGCCTATCAGACTCCAAAACACCGTGACATAAAAATATCTACACCTAAACATATAATTATCAAGGTTCCAGATGCACAACAAAAGAATGAAATACTGAAAGCAATGAGAGAAAGGAAGAAAATCACCTACAAAGGGAAGCCCATTAGGATCACAGCAGACTTTTCAATACAAACACTCAATGCAAGGAGAGCCTGGAGGGAAGTATTTCAAACATTGCAGGAAAATAAGCTCCAACCTAGACTGTTGTATCCTGCAAAACTATCTTTCAGGCCAGGTGTGGTGGCTCACTCCTGTAATCCCAGCACTCAAGAGGCAGACAGGAGGATTGCTGAGTTTGAGGCTTGCCTGGCCTGAAAGATAGGGCCAGCCTGAACTACAAAGCGAGACTCTCTCAAAAACAAACAAACAATCAAACAAACTATCTTTCAGAATAGAGGGGGAAATAAGATACTTCCATAATAAAAAACACCTGAAAAACTTCACAAATATGAAACCTGCAATCCAAAACATTCTAAAGAACATCTTGGAAAAAATAACACAGAAAATGACATACCAACGAGACCCAGCAGAGTGAACTCACTGGGGCAAACAAGAAACTAAATAGAAAAGGGGAAAAGCAAGGAAGAAAAGAACCAAGAGCAGGGAAACATGGCCGGTCTGAATATATCCATATCAGTCATAACCATTAATGTCAATGGCCTCAATGGGCCAATTAAAAAACACAAACTAGCAGATTGGATCAAGAAGCAAGATCCTATAATCTGCTGCATAGAGGAAACACACCTAATTCAGAAGAAAACCCATAGATTGAAAATAAAAGGTTGGAAAACAATTCTCCACTCCACAGGAAAGTGCAAAAAAGTAGGAGTGGCTATCTTGTTTGAAGATAAAATAGATTTCACACCCAAACTGATTAAAAGAGATAAAAAGGTCACAATATTCTCATACAGGGAACTATCCAAGAGAAAGAAATAACAATCATAAATATTTATGCACTGAACTCTAATGCACCCAACTATATAAAACCAACATTACTGGACATGAAAAACCAGTTAACCATGAATAAAATAGCAGTAGGGGACTTTAATACTTCACTGTCATAAATTGGCAGATCAACTGGACAAAGAATCAATAAGGAAATACTTCAGCTAAATCAAACTTTTGAGCAAATGGACTTATTAGATGCCTACTGAATTTTTCACCCTACAAAGGGAGAATGTACCTTCTTCTCAGCTGCTCATGTATCATTCTCCAAAATAGATCACATTCTAGTCCATAGAACAAGCTTAAGTAAATGCAAACAAATTGAAGTTATCCCTTGAATACTATCAGACCATAATGCCTCAAAACTGGGGCTGAATAGCAGAAGAAATTCCAAGATCCTTGTAAAAACATGGAAATTGAACAACACTCTGTTAACCAACTAATGGACCACAAAAGAAATTAAAGAAGAAATTAAACAGTTTCTACAACTAAACGACAACCCCAGCACAACATACAGGAATTTATGGGACACAATGAAAGCAGTTCTATGAGGGAAATTCATAGCACTGAATGCCTACACTGAGAAAATAGAGCAAACTGAAATAAACAATCTAATGATGAACCTCAGACAATTAGAAAGAGAGGAACAAAACAAACCCAAAGCACATACTAGAGAGGAAATTATAAGGATCAGAGCAGAAATTAACACAATGGAGACAAAGAGAACAAGACAAAGAATCAATGAATCAAAGAGTTGGTTCTTTGAAAGGATAAATAAGATCGACAGACCCTTAGCCGACCTTATAAGGAAGGAAAAGACTCAAATCCATGCTATAAGGAATGAAAACGGGGAAATCAGCACAGACCCAGAAGAAGTCCAAAGGATCATAAACACATATTTTGAAAATCTGTACTCCAAGAAGATGGAAAATCTAGAAGAAATGGATAGATTTCTAGACTCATATGAACTTCCAAAGCTGAATGAAGAGGATATAAAAATGTTAAACAACCTGATATCAATCTGGGAAATTGAAAATGTGATAAAAAAAAAACTACCAACAAAGAAAAGCACTGGTCCTGATGGCTTCACTGCTGAATTCTACAAAACTTTTAAAGAAGAGTTAATACCAATACTTATCAATCTTTTTAATGAAATAAAAAAGGAAGCAGTATTCCCCAAATCGTTCCTTGAAGCAACCATTACATGATTCCAAAGGCAGGGAAAGATAAAAGAAAACTACAGGCCAATCTCTCTAATGAACATTGGCACAAAAATCTTCAATAGAATACTGGAAAAGAGAATACAGAGAGTTATCAAGAAAATCATACACCCTGATCAAGTCAGATTTATCACAGGGATGCAAGGCTGGTTCATCAACATATGTAAATCAATCAATGTAATACACTATATTAACAGACTCAATGACAAAAACATATGATCATCTCACTAGATGCCGAAAAAGCATTTGACAAAATCCAACACCCATTTATGATCAAAGCCCTACAGAGAATTGGAATCGATGGACTTTATCTCAATTTAATATAAGCTATTTATGAGAAACCAACAGCCAGCATCATACTTAATGGGCAAAAACTGAAACCTTTTACACCAAGATCAGGTACAAAGATGCCTGTTATCACCACTCTTGTTCAATATAGTGCTGGAAAAATTAGCCATAGCCATCAGGCAGGACAAAGACATAAAAGGAATAAAGATAGGAAAGGAAGAAGTTAAACTGTCATTATTTGCTGATATGATACTCTATCTAGAGGACCCTAATAACTCAACCCAAAGACTACTAGACTTAATTACCAGGTTTGGTAGTGTTGCTGGATACAGGGTTAATGCTCAAAAATCAACAGCCTTTGTCTACACAAACAACAGATTCACTGAAAGAGAAATTGGGGAGGCAATCCCTTTCACAGTAGCACCCAGAAAAATGAAATATCTAGGAATCAACCTAACAAAGGAAGTGAAAGACCTCCACTCTGAAAACTACAGGACTGTGAAAAAAGAGATAGAAAAGGAAATCAGAAAATGGAAAGATATCCCTTGTTCCTGGGTAGGGAGAACCAACATAGTCAAAAGGGCTATACTCCCACAATTACTATACAGATTCAATGCAATTCCAATTGAAATTCCAATGCTATACTTCACAGAGCTAGAGAAAATAATACAAAAACTCATCTGGAACCACAAAAACCTAGAATCCAAAAGCAATTCTAAGCAACCATGACATGGCAGGGGGTATTACAACCCCCAATTTAAAACTCTACTATAAAGCCACTATAATAAAAACTGCATGGTAGGGCCAGAGGGTTAGCTCAGTGGTTCCAGTGCCTGCCTCGCAGGCGCAAGGACCTGAGTTCGATCCCCGGTAACCACATATAATGCTGGGCGTGGCGACACGCCCACCAACAATCAACACCGCATACCACAATGCCAGATGTGGTGGCTCACGCCTGTAATCCCAGCACTGGGGAGGCAGGGACAGGAGGATTGCTGAGTTCGCGGCGGCTTGCCTGGGCACCATAATGAGCTCAAGGCCAGCCTGAACTACAAAGCGAGACCCTGTCTCCAAAAAGCAAAAAAAAAAAAAAACCTGCATGGTACTGGCAAAGTAACAGACCCGAGGACCAGTGGAATAGATTAGAAGACCCAGAAACAACCCCGGATACACTAAGCCACCTTATCTTTGACAAAGGAGCCAAACATCCTCAATGGAGGAAAGACAGTCGCTTTAACAAATGGTGCTGGAAAAACTGGGCTGCAACCTGCCAAAAGCTAAAGCTAGACCTATCTCTTTCACCATGCACAAAACTAAACTCACGATGGATATGAGACTTAAACATTAAAACAGAAACATAAGCCTGCTGGAAAACAGATTAGGTAAAACTCTTGGAGACATTGACTTAGGCAGAAACTTTATGAATAAAGCCATAAAGAATGACAAGATTGATTTTTTTTATGTGCAAATGGATACACCTGGAGGACATGGTAATGAGTGAAATCAATAGATCACAGATAGGGAAATACCGGATCTTCTCATTGATATGAGCACCTCTAAATGCAAATGAGCTCTAGAAAGTATGTCAGTCTGTGTAGAATGGGAAATTTCCATAGGAAATTTGGTGTGGGGATCTAATGAGTGAAAGGAATAAATATGATTCTGAAAGAAAATAAAAGAGCATGTATATAGGGGGTGGGAATGTGTGTGAGTGGGGATATGAGTAAAAATGAGAATTGACTGTGTCATATATTGGTACAAATTCGCCAATATTATGTGTGATTGAG
>PVIC010056082.1:0-11045 GCA_004025085.1 Thryonomys swinderianus
AAAAGGCAAATCTTTAAAAAATAAAAGGAAAACTTCAGAACAAAAGGATTTTTAAGAAAAAATATTTTATTATCTATGCTGCGTACCAAGTATGCCCCAAAAGTGAGAGGCTTAAACCAATCACCATTTTATTTGTTTTCAGTTCTGTAGTCAGCAGTCTAGGCTGGCTATATATGTGGGCAGTGCTTACGATGGCTCATCCTTTGGCACCAGTCATTAGTAGGATCTGATACACGAAGGTAGTCTAACAGACTCACTTACATGACTGGCAGTTGGTGCTGGCCATGTCTGCAGCAGGCAAGACTTTACAGTGTTATGTTTCAAAACACAAGATTCAGTACACAAACATGTTTCAAGTCTCTGCTTATACATTTGCTGATGTCTACTTGGCCAAAGCAAGTTATAGAGTTCATACAACCAACTCCTCTCAGACTACTTCCTACCCACTGCAAAACCTTTTTAAATTATAAAAATATAATATAGTATTAGTTTTTCTCACAGTGTATTCTGTACAATCTTGCCTTAGAAATATCAGACTAATGAACTTTAGTCAAAGACGGCACGTGGAACTAAGCAAATGTTGTTAGGAAAGAAAGCAGATGGGTTATGATGGGGGAGGGAATAAAAGTATAGATGACCAACCAGGTTGCTGCTCTATGATGTAGAATATTTTCATATTAACTGTAAAACAATGTGAACCATCAATACTAAATAAGCAAATATGAAATCATTTTAAATAGGCCATCATATAGTAAAAATACAGTTTAGGCAATTCAACATGTTTGACTAATTGGAAATGAAGTACTAATAGGTGAAGACATGAATTCAATAGGGCTATAGCTAAACAAAAACATTATAGGGTCAAAGAATTACTCTTTAGAGTTTTCACATCCTTAATTTAACTGAAGCTCTTTTGAAGTGGAATGTATTCAGTGGTTTTGAAAAAAAAATGTTTTTCTCAAATGGTATTGTTTTAAAGCTGGAACTCAACATTATTGTTTTAGCATGTTATAAAAGCTACCTGTTTTATGAATGCCCTTAATTCAAATATGTATAAAGAAAGACTACAAAACATTCAGGAATAAAGAAACTGAAAACAAGTGAAAAAGAAACATGATAAAAAGTCAATATACTGAGGTTTACATTACATGATGCTCAGAGCTGTAAAATGCATGCACTTTTCAAAGGTTACACATCTCCAGACTCCCTTTTCATCAAAATGTGTTCAAGGAAATAAGAAAAATAATACAAAAGGGCAGACTGAGAATAAATGAGATAATTAAAATCAGTGATTCTTTGAAAAACAGTCCCTGAGTCAGATGAATCATCATCAATTAAACAGCAAAATTTTCTTATTTTAGGGTACAGATATATTGCTCTCTCTCTACTTCAAGTCAGCATTGTAACCACTAAAAAAGATATCTTTCAAATTAATACAAAATGATAGTTGGGTGTAGTGGCACAAACCTGTGATTCTAGCTACCAAGAGGTTGAGGCAGGAGGATAAAAAGTTTAAGACCAGCTTGGGAAATTTAGTGAGAGCCTGTCTCAAAATTTAAGAATAAATAGAGAAAAGGGCTTGGAATGTAGCCCAGTGGTCTCCTGATAAAATCCCCACTAATGGGTAAGGGGTGAGGGAGAAGGATGGTTCATCTATGAGAAGCAGAAATCAGAATTAATTCTAAAACCAACAGGTGGGTATTCCTAGGTCAGAACTGGACCCAAAGAACTACTAAGGGGGCAGCTGTGCAAGAATCAGTATTTGCCAGTTTATTCCAAATTAGGACAGTTCCATCTCAGACAACAATATCCTCTTCTAAGTCAGTCTTAGTTGTTAGTAGCTATTATCAGGGTTGATGTAGAAGACACCAATATTCAGTGGCTGCTCTGTGAGTTGGGGACTCTGCTAGACTCACTTGAGGAAGGTCTTGTCAAGGACAGCTGCTAAATTAGTTGGGTTCTTATACTTGAGATTACTTTGATTACAGGGAACAAGATAGAATGAAAGTGTTATTTGCCTGGGTGTTTAAATGGGTTGATCCAGTAGAGCACTAAGGAAAAACAGGGAACATTATCTACATAAAATATTTCTGTGCCACTGGTCTTTAGTTTCTCCACAACTCCATGTACTCTGCATTGCTATATATTACTTAGCATTAAGCCTCTTTTCTCTACAAAATAACATGAAATGCTCAGCATAAATCCATGCAGCCTCAGCCTATCATTCTTTTTTCCTTTACTAGCCATTCCAAACCTCTGCCTGTCTTAGATCTTCCTCTTATTTCTAGTCCAGCAGTCCAAACAACCTTTTCTCCCTGCAGTTTCTAGTTGTCATAGTAACCAAAATACATGTTCAAAGGAAATAATCATATAGCAAGGCTAGTACAGAATTTGAGTTATCTTCAGCTGACTTGCTGAGACCACTTCCTTTCTTTCATCTTGAGTGCATGTAATAAATAAACTAGTCTTTATAGTTGGTTTTCTCTGTGTAATATGCTTAGCTTAAAAAGGGTGTGTGTGGAAGGAACTGGCTTAACCTGTTTAAAAGAGGCTTGCTGCCAATCTTTAAGGCCATTTCTTTTCATTACTTCAGATTTTTTTAAAATCCCATAAAAAAAAACTTCAAAATGACTCACAAAAGATTTTAATGAAATTCCACTCACTGCAGACAAATAATAACCCCCTTCTTTCATTTGTTCTTTTCCTTGTTGTGGTTTGGTTTGTTTTCCCCTTCAGTAGTGAAAGTTGAGCCCAGGCCTCATGCATGCTAGCCAAGTGCTCTACTACTGAGTTACATCGCTAGCGCTTTTTATTTTTTGCTACAGGGTCTTGCTAAATTGACCAGGTTGGCCTTATACTTAGAATCTTCCTGCTTTGGCTTCTCAAGAACCTGTCATTTCTTGATAATGAGGAATACTTTAAGTGAATTGAGATAGCCTACAGACCCCATCCTTGCTTCCTTTTCCCTGCCTGAAATAAAACATAGAAACAGTTTTTCCAAGTGTTCAGTGAATCACAACACAGAAAGAATTGGCTTTTCTTACAACAAAATTTATACTAATTATCTGAACAAGTACTGGTACTTCATGAGTCAAATTATTATTACCTCTAAAATTAAGGTTTGTGCAGGCAAACATAAGTAGGGCTAGGGGTTTTACTCAGTGGAGCCATGCCTGGCTTTAAAGCACAAGGTCCTGAGTTTGATTCTGGTACAAAAAAAGAAAAAAAAGCACCTATAACTTCTTTATGAACTTGTCACTCTTGAGGTTTCAATGGGCAGTGTATGATGTTTCAATGCCCTCTCCAGAATACATTTATGACCCTGTCCATTCAAGAGCTTAGGAGTGTGCCCTGCCCATCTCTCTTTTTTCAGTATCTCTCTGTGGTTCCAGCTCTCTCTCTGTTCCTCTCTCTGTCTCTCTCACTCCTTTCTTTCTCCCTCTCCTGTTTTTTCTTGTCTCACTCTGTCTTTACAGCTATCATTGGAGCTTATTCATACGTCACGTCCTCCTTTTCGTGTTCTGGCAGAGCCCCAATTTTTAGCACGTTCTATCTTCCTGCCCAGGGCTCTCCATCACCAGCCCCAGAAGGGGATCATGACTGATCTAAGGTTCATATGATATTCACCTTGCAAGGGATTAATTAAGCATGTGTCTAATTTGGATAATTAAATGGGAGTAGAAATTTGCCAGTGATCTCAGGAAGTGATTTTCTAGCTAGTAAAAACAGACACATAGTCCTTTTCTGCCCTTGAACATTATTTGGCTCAGATGTGTGGCCTGAGAATGCAGTAGCCTCTTGAAACCCTGAGGACAGAGGTGACACAGAGAGAATGGAAGAGCTCTGAGCCATTAAAATAAACTAATGCTGGAGTGGCCTCAATTTCTTATTATCAGAAAGGGAGTTTCCTTATGAGTTTTTTTTTTTTTTTTCAGTTTTCTGTTAGCAGTGTGCTGGGGATAAAACTCAGGGGTTCACACGTGTTTGGCAAACACTTCACCATTCAGCCTCATCCCAAATCCTATGCTCCCCTATGGCTGTAGCAGAACTGAGTTAAGGTTTGTTGTTACTTGCAGCTGAAACATCCTAACAAAATTTCTCAGAAGTTTCTTCTGGATAGCTAAAGAATGAATACAAATTATGTTTCCTACTATTGGTAATAAATATAACTGATAGAAATAACACCAGAATAAAACTGACAATGGTTAATGTATATCTCACTTTCTTTTTTGTTTGTTTTTTGTTTAATTGTTTGAGACAGTGTCTTGCTTTGTAGTGCAGGCTGGCCCTGAAGCTCACTATGTAGCCCAGGCAAGCCTCAAACTCAGTAATCTTCCTGCCTCTGCCTCCTGAGTGCTGGGATTACAGGCGTGAGCCACCACACCTGGTATTGTTATATGTGGTTACCAGGAATCAAATTCAGGACCTTATGGTTGCTAGGCAGGCACCAGGACCACTGAACTAAATCTTCGGCCCTCTCACTTTTTACTATGGCAAATTTCAAGATATTCAAAAGCACATAAACTTTTCTTTGGTGGTGTCAATTAAATGGGCATAATCTTTTTTATTGTAGCACAACATTTATTTGTACACTTAAGGTGTACATAATGATAACACTCATCATAAGGAATTTGCACTTGTACATAATACACCCTGCCCCTTTTCCCCATTCCCCTCAAGTCTCCTCCCCTCCCTAGGTACAAAAGCTTTATTTCCATCTTTTCCTTCTATTTTCACTTTTTTCTTGTCTCTTCCTTCCCTCCTTCCTCCCTCCTCCCTTATTCCTCATCCCATTTGAAATGAACATCTATTATACATTTTAGTCCTTATTTCCACTTTCAGTTTCTAACCCAGGCTTGCCTGGGCTACATAGTGAGCTTCAGGGTTAGCCTGAAACTACAAATATTTAACGTGTGTGTCCAATTTGTTTCACATAAGAGGATAGTCTCAAGTGCATCCTTCTTTATGACAGAGTGGTACTCCATTGTATAAAAACCCCACATCTTCTTGATCCATCCATTGGTTGATGGACATTTGGGCTGTTTCCATGATTTAGCTATTACCAACTGTGCCACTATAAACATGGGTGTGCATACAGTGCTGTGATAGGATGCTTTTAAATCTTTCAAGAAGATTCTAAGCAGAGGTACAGCTGGGTCAAATGGAAACTTTAGTTTTAGTTTTTGAGAATTCTCCACAGTGGTTGCACCAGTCTATATACCCTCCAACAGTGGAGACGAGCTCCTTTTTCCTCACAGCTCCTCCAGCATGTTTCCTACAGCAGCCATTCTTTCTGGGAGTGAGATGGAATCTCAGCATTTGTATTTCACAAATGATCAGTGATGTTAAACTTTTTTTTTACATATTTATTTGCTGTTTCTGCTTCTTTATCTGAGAAATGTCTTCATTTCATCTACTCCTTTTTGAACTGGGCCTTTAAATATGGGGAGGAGGTGACTGATATTTTTGAATTCTTTCTAGGCAATAGTCCTTTACCCGAGTAGCTGGTAAAATTTTTTCCTGTCCTGTGGGCTTTCTCTTCACTCCATTGCTGGTTTCTCTTGTTTTACAAGCACTTTTCAATAAGATGAGGTCCCATTTGTTGATTCTTTGTAGTAGTTTCCGGGCAATCTGGGTTTTATTCATGAAGTTTTGCCTACTCATATGTCCTCAAATGTTCTACCTTTTCTTTCTTCCAGTAGATTTAGTGTTTCTGTTTAATACTTAGATCTTTGATCCATTTCAATTTTAGTTTAGTGCATGTTGAAAGCCATGGGTCTAGTTTCAACGTTCAGAATGTGGAAAGCCAGTTTTTCCAACACCATTTACTATAGAGGGTATCTTTCTTCCAGTGAAGGTGTTTGGCTCATTTGTCAAAAATGAGGTAGTTGAGTATGTATGGAGTTGTTTCTGTATCTTCTAGTTCCATTGATCCTCAGGTCTGTTATTTTGGCAGTGCCATGCTGTTTTTATTATAGCAGCTTTGTAGTATAATCTCATGTCAGGGATTGTGATACCTCCTTTCTTATATTTGTTGCCCAGAATTGCCTTTTGTATTCTAGATCTCTTCTGGTTTCAAATGAATTTCAGGACTGTTTTTATAATTCTGTGAGATATGCTGGTGTAATTTTGATTAGTATTGCATTAAATCTATATAAAAGTTTTAGATGTATGGTTACTTTCAAAATATTGGTTCTTTCTTTCCAAGAACAAGTGATATCTTTTCATTTTCTGATATCTTCTACGATACCCTTTTCAGAATACTGCAGTTTTCAATGCAGAGATCTTTTACTTCTTTTGTTAGATTGATTCCTAGGTATTTCATTCCTTTGGATGTTATTGTAAAAAGAGTTATTTCTCTCTCAGTGAGTTTGTTATTTATGTACAGGAAGGGTATTGATTTTTAAGGGTTGATTTTATGTCCAGCTAGGTCACTGAATTTTGTTATCAAATCTAGAAGTCTTTTGATGGAGATTTGGGGGTAGAATTATCGGTAGAATACCATGTCATCTACAAATAATGATCATTTAACTTCTTTTCCATCCTTATTCCTTTTATTTCTTTCATCTAATTGCTCTGGTTATTGTTTCCAGAATATATTTAATAAGAATGATGACAGTGGACATCTTTGTCTTGTTCTTGATTTTAGAGTAAAAGCTTTCAGTTTTTGTCCTTTTAGTATAATGTTGACTGCTGGTTTGTCATAAATAACTTCTATCAGACTGAGATAAAGACCATCAATACCAATTTTTTATTATTCCTTAAGCCTATAACAGTCTATGTTCCACTTGCCAACTTGAACTCTGCTGCCTTACCTCTTGTTCATTTTGTCTCACAACTCACATTGAGGCACTAGGAGCCACTAGATGGGCTTGGCCCATCTATTCTGAGTTCTGGCTCAGTTTGGCCTTTCCAAGATGGCTACAAGCAAATCACCCTCTCCTGGATACCTGGATAACTCAGCAACCACTGCACAGCAGTGTGTTCACTGCTCCTTTCCATTGGTGTGTTTCTCTGTGAAAGCCTCTGAGGTTGCCAGTTCCACCTTGAGTCTTTGACACACCATTCTGATGAATGTCCAAGCTCTGGGAAAGGGTGCTGCTTGGCACTTCCTTCCACTTATTAAAATCTCTCTTCATTTCCCTTGGGCCTCAATTCTCACATCAGATCCTTCCTGAGTCCAACGGCCCATTTCCCTTCTTCTTCTCACCACACTATTTCAGAGTCAAGACACCAAATCTCAGAGAAGCTGTCTCTGCTTCTCATTACTCCACCAGCTTGACATAAACATCTATAGGACCTCAGGAGGCAGGTAAGCATCCTGCATTGAGTGGCTCAGCCAGTCAAGTGTCTTGAAAGCAGCCAGCCAACCTTGCCCATTCTCTTCTACCCCAAGAAGGAGATAGGAAACCTGTCCTCAGAAAATTACCCTGCTGAGGCCCTGACAGCAGACAGGTAACTCTAAGTATCCACTCTAGCCACAGGAAGTAGCAGGGCAGCCTGTCAAAGCAGAGCAACCCCACCCCATGGAACACCATAGACACTGATGGTGCCCATACATGAAACCTAGTACACCATGCCCACAGCTGCCAGCAAACTTCCCTAATCTAAGAAAGCTACATTCCTCCAGGTGATAAAACCACACAATGCCTGTAGCCTAAGCCAGTGAGACACCAGAAGATGACAGATATCACTGACATTAGTCATACCTAAAGAGGCTATCCAGATTACAAGCACCCATCTGGTGATGCCCTGGGCTCAATTTCCAGCACCACAAAACTACAACAACAAAACTACTCACCTAAAACCGATGCCAATGCAAACTATCCAACTAATACCTCATAACACATTATCAAGAGGTTTTTTACTATGAAAATCAACCTATAAAATTGGTAGAGCCAACTGATCTCCCAGATACAGAAATAACACAGAGATGCAAAAAGCATGAAAATAGGTGACATGACCACACCAAAGAAATTCAATTACTGTCTATGGACATACTACCCTGAATGCACCAGATCTCATCTGATCTTGGAAGCTAAGCAGGGTCGGGTCTAGTTAGTACTTGGATGGGAGAAATTCAGTTACTCTTTAGCAACAGACCCTAAAGAAAAGAAATATGATAAAGTGCCTTAAGATAATTCAACCTAATGATTTTAAGAATACTAAATGAGGGCCGGAGGGTTAGCTCAGTGGTTCCGGCACCTGCCTCGCAAGCGCAAGGACCTGAGTTCAATCCCTGGTTACCACATATAATGCTGGGCGTGGAGACACGCCCACCAATAATCAACACCGCATACCACAATGCCGGGCAAGGTGGCTCATGCCTGTAATCCCAGCACTCGGGAGGCAGAGACAGGAGGATTGCTGAGTTCATGGCGGCTTGCCTGGGCACCATAGTGAGCTCAGGGCCAGCCTGAACTACAAAGCGAGACCCTGTCTCCAAAAAGCAAAAAAAAAAAAAAAAAAAAGAATACTAAATGAGGTACAGTTTCCTTCCATTTCTATACAGTGGTGCCTCGGTTCACAAATGATTCTGATCACAAATCAAATTGAATGAGAACCAAATAAAATTGAATGGTTAGGTTCAAGATTAACCTTATCAAGAAACATGATTTTGTTCTCATCCAGTGCAATTTGTGAGCAAAATAATGGAAAGAATTAAGTTCGTGAACAGAGGTACCATTGTGTGTACTGAAAATTCAATAAAATTAGAAAGACAATTCATGGTCTGAATGAGAAATTCAGAAAAGAATACAGATCAAGAAAATGAACAAAACAAAATACTGGAGCTGGAAAACTCAGTAAGTGAAATTTTAAAATACAGTTGAGAGGGCTGGGGATTTAGCTCAGTGGTTCTGGTGGCTCTTTGGCAAGTGCAAAGTCTGGAGTTTGATCCCTGGTAACCACACACCATAATGCCAGGCGTGGTGGTTCATGCCTGAACTCCCAGCACTCAGGAAGTAGAAGCAGGAAGATTGCTGTGAGTTCAAGGTCTGTCTGGACTACATAGTGAGCTCAGGGCCAGAAAGCGAGGGCCTGAACTACAAAGCGAGACATTGTCTCAAAAAAAAAATACAGTTGAAACCTTGGGAGGCCGAGGCAAGAGGAACACCAGTTCAAACCTAAGTCTGACACTATGATACATCACTGACTCTGCAGCCATAGATTTCATGCCCTTCCCATGACTCTCAGCCATCTCCAAGCTCACTCTGTGTTTTGTTTCCCCTCAAAATATGACTTGAAAGATACCAACCAACTGACCTGATCATGGATGAGACTAACACCCAGACAGAAAAGGTAAGTGTAGAAGGTTGGCAGGTCCAAGTAAAAACAATAGACCAGATAGTAGTACTGGCCGTGAGAAAACCTCAGAACCTTTGTAAACTGCAAAACCAGCACAGAATATTT
Source organism: Thryonomys swinderianus (assembly GCA_004025085.1). Classification (NCBI taxonomy): domain Eukaryota; kingdom Metazoa; phylum Chordata; class Mammalia; order Rodentia; family Thryonomyidae; genus Thryonomys; species Thryonomys swinderianus. Next base: position 9,412 of record PVIC010056082.1, read on the forward strand.
CCTTAAAACATGATTCTTTCGGGCCGGAGGGTTAGCTCAGTGATTCCGGCGCCTGCCTCACAAGCGCAAGGTCCTGAGTATGATCACCGGTAACCATATACAATGCTGGGCCTGGAGACTCACGCCCACCAACAATCAATACCACATACCACAGTGCCAGGCGTGGTGCTCACGCCTGTAATCCCAGCACTTGGGAGGCAGAGACAGGAGGATTGCGGAGTTCGAGGCTTGCCTGGGCTATATAGTGAGCTCAGAGCCAGCCTGAACTACAAAGCGAGACCCTGTCTCAAAAAAAAAAAAAAAACATGATTCTTTCATGACAGTCAAGAATTGGGGAAGAAATCCAGTGCAGCACTGATCATATTTCAGAGGGTTTAATTAGGAGTCATTTTAAGAAGGAGTTCATTGCATAAAACTGAACCACAAAGCAACTTCACTTCTGAGTTTCCAGTGATATCCTACCACAGTGACTAAGTGAGAGGCAGCAGAGTCACAGAGGGAGTATGGGCTAGAAATTGACCCTTTGAGAAGTTCAAGCTTTGGCCAGGAGCAACACAGGACTCTGCTGTCTGTGGTAAGAAATTCTGTCTGGCATATGTGGCTTTCAGAGGTTACTGAATCTGAAAGTGCTGGCATTAAATCCAATGATCTGCTGGAACTTATATCCTACTGCCTACATCACGTACAGAGATCTGGGGTCCAATTTCCCCATCTACAATGTGAGGAAGTACATGCTTTGGCTTAGACAATTGCCACACTGAGGGTACATAGACAGAGGGTCTTCAGGAGTTGGGTTGTGAGGGGGGAGGGTTCACAAACCCACAGGCAATAAAACTAGACAGAAAAAATTCTGATTTCCTAGATTCCAAGATCCTGGAAATAAACTACTCATTCAAGAATACAGAGGAAGCTAGCATTAACATGATTCCAAAACCAGTCAAGGATCCAATCAAAACAGAGAACTATAGGCCAATCTCTAAATATAGACACAAAACTTCTCTATGGGATACTGGCAGATAGAATACAACAAGTCACCAAAAAGATTATACAGGGCTGGGGATGTAGCTCAGTGGCACTGCACCTATCTGGCAATTGCAAGGTCCTGAGTTCAATTCCTGGTACCAAGAAAAAAAAATCATACATTATGATTAAGTAGGCTTCATCCCAAGGATGCATGAATTGTTCAACATACAAAAATGAGTAAATGTAAAACATCACATAAACAGAAGCAAGGACAAAAATCTCCTGGTCATATCAATAAATGCAGAATAAGCCTTTGGCAAAATTCAAAATTAATTCATGATAATACCCCTAAAAAAATAGGTATAAAAATGAGGCTGGAGATTTAGCTTAGTGGTTCTACCACTTGCCTAGCAAACCCAAGGTCCCTGGTTCTATCCCCAGTAACCACATACAACAATACCAGGTATGGTGACTCACATCCATCAACCATCAGTACCACATACCACAATGCCGGGCATGGTGGCTCACACCTATAATCCCAGCACTCAGGAGGCAGAGGCAGGAGGTTTGCTGACTTTGAGGCTTGCCTGGGCTACATAGTGAGCTCAGGGCCAGCCTGAGCTACAAAGCAAAGCCCTGTCTTAAAAAAAAAAAAAAAAAAAAAAAAAAAA
>PVIC010056083.1:0-11040 GCA_004025085.1 Thryonomys swinderianus
GAGGCAGGTGCCGGAACCACTGAGCTAACCCTCCGGCCCTCCTCTTCCCTTTTGTAGAGATGGTATCTTTTTATTTCATATTCTGTGTCTTTATTTTGTTCTTTAAGTTATTTGTACTTTTAATAATATATTATTTCTCTTATGAGAAACCATAAATATTTGTGTTTATGTGTCTGCTTTATTTCATTTAACTTTATGGTCTCAAGGTGCACTGATTTTCCTACAAATGACCCAAATTTATCACTTTTTACAGCTAAATAGTACTCCATTGTGTATAAATAACACATTTCCTTCATGTATTCATCTGTTGATGGATATCAGCCATTTCCAAGACTTAATAATTATACTGAGAAGATACCTAAAGGGAAATAATTGCCTTGAATGGAATATCTACTTTAGTTTCTTGGGAATCTCTATAGTGGTTGTTTTAGTTTACATTCTCACCAACAGTGTGGAACTGTTCCTTTTTCTCTGCAGCTTCACTCACATTTGTCTTTATTTGATTTATCTGATAATAGCCATTAGAATGTAAATTCTCCTTTCCTTACTATGAGCAGAAATTTAGTCATATTGTTTTCCTTTGGTAATAGCAACTGAGTGTCTTATTTCTCTGCAGCAACTGGAGCCCCAGAACTCCGAGCCAGTTCTGAGTAGTTGATTTGGAACAACAGTGTCATGTGGAAAATCCCAAACCTGGGTCTCTCCCACTGGTGGCATCAGCCAAATCACATCCTGAGCTTTTTCCTTGTAACCCTAAAGCTGTTTGTGATCTGGAATCTCCCAGATTAGACAAAATGACCCAGCATCTCATTGCTGAGCAGTCACTTTATATAACTTTGCTGGCACCCTTTGGACAGAAGGAGCTGTGAGCTATACTTTGATTTAATCTGGTTAAAAGCAGATAAAGAATTAGGTCAGAGGCTTCTAGCTGCAAAGCAGTCTGTTCCCAGAACTCCAACAGAGCTGTGATATAAAAATAAGCAAGAACACTGGGAAAGGGATTACACAGCACTTGGATCTGACCTGTTCTGGGTCAGAACTCTAGCTCAGGTTCTGAAACTAGACAAGCATTGCAATAGGTAATAGTGAGTTTGCATTAGCAACCAGCATGGGGATGTGATGTTCTAAGGTACTCCAGGCAGTAACTCCATGATGATGGTACTTGGAATCTGAGGTTCTTCCTGGCATGTAAAGATGAGTTGTCCAACAGTTTCAAACTTTGAAGTATCAAAGATTTTGGAGTGGGGCCTCTGAGTCTAGAAGTCAGAGCAGTATCCAAGGCCTAGGGGCCTCTTAAATTCTATTAATAACCAGTTCCCTCTGGGTTATAGAGAAAAGACAAGGAAGTAGGTCTGGAAGGCCAGTAAAGAGGACCAGTGTTACTGATCCAGGCATATTTTGCTAGCTGCACAATATGCCAGTGACTGAAATGACCAGTTTCCCAGAAGAGTAAGAGTTCATTCATGAGCCAGCCAGGACTGTGGAGTCAGGAGAGAAAGCTTCAAATCTGCCTCCACAAGGATGGTGTAGGGGCTTTTATGGAATAAACAAGCAGGGTGGTCTGAGGCATGGGGAAAGGTGATTGGAGATAAGAAAAAACAAAGTACTTGATTATGGTCTGCGTATGCCCAATCAGACTTCATGTCTCTCATGGTAAGAAAATGGCAATGTTAATATGCTTTGGGGGATGGAGTTTTGACCCTCTGACTAGAAAACTCAACCACTGAACACATACAGAGGTCCACATGGTAGATTCAACCAGTTTGGGTTACCTCTAAATTGTGGAAAAAATATTGATCATGATTTATATGACAAGTATTATCTGTAGCAAAGCTAGTGGGAGTATATTTCTTAGCTATGTGGCCTCTTAAATTAATGGTGAAAGCAAGTGAGTAAAAGTGAGTGATGCTAGACATTTTATTCCAGTTTTCTTTGGTTCACCACCTGCAATTCTACCATCCAAAACCTGGTTCTCATCTCACAGAACGTGGGTCTTAGTAAATACCCACTTCAGAATTTGACCTACAAAACTAAAAATGGTTGTTTCCTTCAGCTGTGGTCTCTAACAGACAGACTTTCCTTTATTTACAGTGAGTGATCCAGGGGATGAGAGATCTAGGTTGAAGCAATGGACCTAAGTGTTTTTGGGAGCTGTGGGGGTCCAAGTCCTAGAGCCTCCACAGACCCAAAAGCAAGGTTCCTGAGTGCTGATGACTCCTGGCCTACAAGCCCTGTCACTTTCTCCTCTATGGTTCATCAAGTCTGATGTTTGTCCTCTGATACACTGGGTTCCTCTGCTGTATCATTTGAGCTAGTGCCATTTAGATTCAAGTTGGGGCAGATGGCTAATGAGTGAATTGGCTGTCTAGGAACAGCGAAATATAATCCTGTTTTTCCCACTTACACACCATGTCTGATGGATGGAGAGAACAAACTTTTATAGTAGTGCTGAAAGGTGACTCCCCTCCTGGGCAGGAGGCCTTGATACTGTCCAGACCTAGGTGTGTTTAAAGGAAACTTTGAGTTTCCTTCGCATAACGGACTGTCGCCTCTCTTCTCTGTTAAGGCTAGCCTATCTTTGCATTGGGTTCCTTGGGATCTGGTTGCATTGACCTTCCTCCTCCTGCCAGGCAGCAAGAGCAGCCAGAGAATAGAGAAGGGATGCCTATCTGTCTTCTGACTCTGAAATGCCACACCAGAGGGCATTTTTGGAATGAAAATCCCTGTATTTTATGTTTCATTTGTCTCTTTGCATCCATATTTCCACATTAATGATACAGAAAGTCAAAAGGTGGGCTAAGTTTGGAATTAATTGGCAACTTACAGTATTATGAGGTGTATGGGTTTTGAAGTTAAATAGTTTTGAATTTAAATTTTAATTTCTCCACTTAATAGTTGTAAGATCTCAGCTTGGTTACTTAACCTCACAGAGTTTCACTTGATAAGTTTCTAGAAAAGGATCCATACATTTATATCCTCAGATTTTGTGATGAGCATAATGCTGCTTATAGAGTGCCTGGGACAGGGCTTGTGTACAGTGCATCTTTGATATTATTATACTGAAAAAAGACATGTCTAAAAAGTACTTTTCGGATATCAAATGCCTGATCAAGCAGAGTGCAAGAGGTTAATGGATCATTTGATTCTACTGTACCTTTCTTGAATTTATTGTTTTCCAAACATATGGAAATCAAAATATCTCATTGTATAAACCTACCTTGGTCAAAATAGGCCTGGAATATCCCAGTTGGTTTTCTTGATTATATTTAGTGCTGTTTCTAGATTCAAAATAGGCACTCAGTCACCAACAGAATTTGATCTTCATGAGCAGTTGAATTCAAGAAATGATGTGGAGGACATACTGTGTTTAAAGGACTGTGTAGGATATGGATGAATCCAGGGTGTAGGGTCCACAGAACCTATACTCTCATAGTGAAGGAGCTATTACAAGTATCTATATAATGATATCTAGACAATAAGACTATAGGAGTGTTGTTCATAAAGGGGCTGAACACATTCAAAGGAGAAGAAATTACTTACCAACTGAAAGAGGTGATGTTGTTTGAATTGAGCCTTGGAAGGTGAATAGGATTTAGATGCAGAAGAGTGAGGACATGAAGACATTGGTCAAAGGCCTGGAGGTCTGGCATGCATTAGAGAATAGAGTGGTGGTCCTAAGAGTTGAGGCATAAGAGGGCTATTGTTAGGAACAAGATTGGAAAGGCTGGGGAGGTTGAACTTTTATTCAGTGAGTAATGAAGAACCACTGAAGTTCTCAGGAAGAGAAATGATCTACTCTCCCTTACCTGGTTGGGAGGAGATAGGGGAATTTAGCTTCTGGAAGCAGAAGGACTGGTTTTTGTATTCATTACGGCCACTGAGGCTTAGGTAATGGGGGGGGGGTAGAAAAGAGAAGAATCTTGTATCAAAGGAAGAATCAAACAAGTTTAGGTGACTGATTTGGATTTGGAATTGGGAGTTAACTGTGTTAGCTTCTGTTTCTGTGACATAATATCTCAGAAAACAATTTAAAGGTAAGGTTTGTTTTGTCTCATGGTTTAAGAGGCTTTAGTCCATGGTCTTCTGGGTTTATTACCCTGGTGGTTCTAGCAGGGGAGCACAGCTACTCGTATATCCTTGACCAAGGGAATGGTTGTCCTCTATTGGAAGTGGTTGTCCTCTTCATTGGAGTGTGTGGCTTTGAGAGAGATGCACATGGAGCAGTGAGGGAGGAAGGGGCCACCCTCCTAGCTTTATTACTCTGGGCCTGAGGAGAGGCAGAGCAGCATGAAAGAAGGAGCCTCATGATGGCCAGGAAGAAGAAAGAGGGAGGGAGGGGGAGGAAAAGGCATGTCCTTCAAGGGTATGTCCCATTACCTACCACCCCAAAAGAGGCCTCACTACTTAGTTTTCACCATCTCCTTACAGTCTATCCAATTATGAATGCATCAAGAGATTAGCCCATTGATGAGATTAGAGCCCTGGGCTCCTATCACTTTCAGAAAATTTTACATCTCAACATTCTGCATTGGGGACTAAGGTTTTTCCACATGAGCCTTTGGGAGACATTTCATATCTAACCCGTAACACTGATCAAGCTGGGCACATAAGAGGGAAGATGCTGGCTTTGGGAAGGATAGGGGAGGAGTCTGATTGGGATCATCTCGTGTCAGCAGCCTGGTCACATGCAGACATTCAGCACTAAAGTCAAAACTCAGACTTGCAGACAAGAATTGGGGTCAGGAGTAAAGAAGATAGTTGGGAATCACCAACAGAGAAGTAGTACTGACAGAAATTGAGGCACTGGGGAAGTTGTCCAGGGAGATAGAGGTGAAAAGAGGCTTTAGCCAGAACCTTGCGGGAGGACTACATGAAGGAAGATACAAAAGAGGAGGAACCAGCAAAGGGAAGAGAGAAAAAAGGAGGGAGATCAGCTAAATAATGTACTTTACAGAGAACAGATCCAAATTCCAGATCTTCTATGGACTGTGACTCTAGGTGAGGTAATGCATCTATCTCTAGGATGTGAAAGTAGTAATGACCTTCTCACAGCGTGGTTGTGGATCTAGTGCCTGCTGTATTGAAGGGGGCACTTTGTGTAGTTGTTACTCTTATCTGCAGAGTTCAAAGTCCTCAGCGGATGCCTGCAACTGCACAGAGTAGGGAGCCTTAAAAATACTGTTCTGCTCTTACCAGAAATCTTAGCAATCTCAGTTTACTTTTCCTTCTGGGGTTTGGGGGATCACTCTGGCATAGCACTTATTTAACATGCATGAAGCCCTGAGTTTGACCTTTAGCCCTGCCATATAAAACATAACAAAACCTTCCTGGCAAAATAAATCTATTTTTCCCTTTCCTTATAAAGTGAGGAACTCTAGCTTTTTCACCTGAAATTATTTTATGGCTTCTCTTTGGCATAACTTTTAGCATCACTATACTTGTGTTTTGTAAAATAGGGTTTCTTAATAATCTTTGTGATTCTTTAACAGTCAGTCTGTTAACTGACAGGGCTATTAAGTGACTAACAAGCAGGTGGTAAGGATACTCATGACAAGGGAATAATTTTCCCAGGTGGAATGGGGTGAAGCATCCAAAGATTACTGCACACTCTTTAGAATGGGACATAATTTAAAACTTATAAAGTGTTTAGCTCTACAGTTTTTTTTAAAAGTTTTTGTCTCACTTTGTAGTTCAGGCTGGCTCTGAGCTCACTATGTAGCCCAGGCAAGCCTTGAACTCAGCAATCCTCCTGCCTCTGCCTCCCAAGTGCTGGGATGACAGGCGTGAGCCACCACCCGGCACTATGGTATGTGGTATTGATTGCTGGTGGGCGTGAGTCACCACACCCAGTGTTGTATGTGGTTATTGGGGGTTGAACCCAGGACCTTGGGCTTGTGAGGCAGGTGCTGGAACCACTGAGCTAAATCTCTGGCCCTAGCTCTACAGTTTTTTTTTTTTTTTGAGACAGGGTCTCACTTTGTAGTTTAGGCTGGTTCTGAGCTCACTATGTAGCCCAGGCAAGCCTTGAACTCAGCAATCTTCCTGCCTTTGCCCAAGTGTTGGGATGACAGGCGTGAGCCACCATGCCCGGCATTGTGGTATGTGGCATTGATGGCTGGTGGGCGTGAGTCTCCATGCCCAGCATTGTATGTGGTTATCAGGGATAGAACTCAGGACCTTGCACTTGCGAGGCAGGCACCGGAACCACTGAGCTAACCCTCTGGCCCTACAGTTTTTAATTTACTATTTTTAGGTCATATTTGACCATGGTTAACTGAAACTGTGGAAGGTGAAGGTGAAGGGCCGGGGATTTCACTCAGGTGGCACAAGGCCTACCTGGGAAGCACGAGGGCCTGAGTTCGATCCCCAATACCACAAAAAACAAACAAAACAAAGTGCCGGGCGTGGTGGCTCACGCCTGTAATCCCAGAATTTGGGAGGCAGAGACAGGAGGATTGCTGAGTTGGAGGCTTGTCTGGGCTACATAGTGAGCTCAGAGCCAGCCTGAACTACAAAGCAAGACCCTGTCTCAAACAAAACAAAACAAAACAAAAAGAAAACTGAAGACAAGGGCAGCTTATGTAAATGCTCATTCCTTCCCCCATTTCCCACTGAAATCTAGATAGTTACCATAAAAAGAGAGCAGATATCAGGATAAAATATTTTAAAGATAGTGAAGGTGTTTGGGGAAGGACCATGAGACCAGATTGGGTCCCCGGTAGGATGGTGATGGTGGGGTAAGTGCTGTGACACTGTCTGTGGGGAGCAGATTCTGACTGCTGGGGGACAGGATGAAGGCATGAGAAGGCAGGGAGAGCGGCAGGTGCGCGCTACCCTTTGAAGCCCTGTAGCGGCCTTGAAAGTGGCATTTGAGGGGGATCTAGGGGTTCAGAGGAGGGCACCTCGCACATTTGCATAAGTGAAACCAGTTGCGTATTAAGAAAAGTGAACGACTGCAGTTCTCTGCAAACGCTCTTTCTCTCAGATTGGGCATCTGAGATCAGGCTTCTGGATGATTGCTCAAATGTGCCAGCTGACTAACTCTGGGAGGAGGCGGCCTGTCATATGAGACAGTGAAACTGTGGTTTGTCACGAGGTGCTCGGACGGCCTGGGCTGGTTCTGTACCAGGCATTCTTGTAACCCTGTACTCTCCCACGTATGGAGGCGTACGTAGAAGGGTGCAAGCTCTGCAGGGAGTTTCCCAGAGAAACGCTTCCTGGTGAACTGAGAGGTGAACACTGAGGGGGGTAGCAGAGCAGGTATCATGGGTAAGTGTGTCCAAGGGTTCTGTCCTGAAGCCTGAGGCATAGTGCTCGCTTCGGCAGCACATATACTGAAGCCTGAGGCATAGATTCCAAATAGCTCTTTCCTCTCGCAAACAGGCAGAGCTCAATACAAAATATTTATCTTGTCTCGTTGGTCCCTAGCACTTCAGACCTTTGGAGCTCTTTCTACCCTTACCACCCTATGGATCTTGAAGGAAATGGCTTGACTTGGTCTCACTCGTCCAGCCAGGAAGTGGAAACGTGGTGGGAGGGGGTGTGTGTGTGGGTGGAAGGGATGAGAAAGTGGGTGAGGCTTGAGGTCCATCCCACTTTCAGGAGGGAAGAGCTAGACTGAAGTCCCCAGAGGAAGTCAGGGGAGCACTGTGTCCCAGAGAACCCACATTTTCCGAAGAAAACTCCCCTCGGTGTTCCAGCATTCTTTCTTTATTCTAGAGTATGGGAGACCCGCCTCACAAAAAGTTCTGTTTTTCTTCCTGACTTCAGTTGTGTTTGGTTTGTTTCTCCTCAGGCACAGCTTCTGTGGCTTGCAGTTGGTCTCTTATTTTTATTTTTGGGTCTCCTCATAAATCAGCTGCTCTCTCTGCTTTTTTAAAAAAAATTGAATTCTTTATTGGTACAATTTATATACATCTCACAATCACACATAACATTGGGGAATTTGTACCAGTATATGACACAAGTTAATTTTCATTTTTACCCATATCCCTACCCACCCACACCTCCCCACCCCCTATATACATGCTCTTTTATTTTCTTTCAGAATTATATTTATTCCTTCCCCTCATTACATTCCCACACCAAATTTCCTTTGGAAATTTCCCATTCTACAAAAACTGTTGTACTTTCTAGAGCTCATTTGTATCTACAGGTGCTCATATCAAAGAAAAGATCTGGTATTTGCCTATCTGTGATCTATTTATTTCACTTATTAGTGTGTCCTCCAGGTGTATCCATCTCTCTGCTTTTCTTCCTGCCCTCCCACTCACCCCCTTCCTATTTTAAGAGGCCCTGTGGGTAATGGCTAAGTGTGGTGGCCAGATTGCCACCAGCTGTTCACTTAGTACTGTGTGCACTTGGGCAAGTTACTTTATCTCTCTAAGCCTCAGTTCCTCTTTGTTAGGATGGATTATACTAGTATCCATTTTACACGGTAACACATCATATTATGAGGATTAGCTGAGTAGATATATGTGGAGGTTAGAGTACTGCTTAGGAAGTAGTAGATGCTTTATCTGGTCTATAAATATAAACTAGCATCTATATATCTCATTATTATCCATCTACCAGTCATCTATCATCCATATCTATCTATCTATCTATCTATCTATCTATCTATCTATCTATCTATCTATCTATCTATCATCTATCTACCTATCTTTTGATGATATCTGTTTGGATTTTGTGTAGTGACATAAACAATACTGAAAGAGGCATATAATTTATATTTCTAGGAGATATAAAGCATTTCTGTGGTAAATATAGAAATTGTTCTTTAGCATTCTAGTCCCAGAGGGCTCATTATCTTTCATAGCTTTCATTTCTAGGAGAAAGTTCCCCTTTACATTGACCTTTCTCTTCTGACTACCAGCTGCTACTTTTACTTCTACATTCTGGAACTGTTAGAAAAAAAAAAAAAAAAAGAAGAACAAAATGAATCTCTCTCCTATATAGCAACTATTTAAATTTGGAAGATGTTTATCACATCCTGACAGCTCCCTCATTCCCAGATCTTATTATATTTGTTTATTTATTTTTTCAGAACCAGGGATTGAACTCAGGACTTTGTGCTTATCAGGCAGGCAGTTGGCACCACTGAGCTACATCTCCAGTCCTCATTCCTAGATGTTGTCAGCTAGGCTGCCATGACATCTTAGCTGCTGTTTTCCTGGCTGACACCCCACCCCCATTTTCCCTTCATGTTCTGTGTAGGCATTGATTGCTACTTCCTTTTGAGCAACACTTGTGTTAATACAGTGTAATGTTATATTTATACCATTTGGGCTATATTTTCATTTCTTTAAAGCAAGGTCCACTTATTACTCATGTTTTTTTTTGTAAACCCAGTGCTATACTTGGCACAGAGAAGGCGTCAAATAAACACAGAATGCCACATTTTGGGTGGACTTGGAGCTTTGGGGTTATTTAAATCTCAGGCTGTTCTTGCCCATGTAGTGTAAACATGTCCTATAAGGCATGTCTGGTTCTTTGTGCTTATTTGTTTCGACCTAAGAGTAGGGTATATTTTTGTTTATTCCTAAAAAATTGTGACCTTTAGTTGTTACTTCATAGGCCTTGTTAATATGTTTTAAATTATGATTTCTTATTCCATATATTAGTTATCACTCTTATTTTGTGATCTTTGGCTTTACCACATTATTGAAAATAAAAAAGATGACTTAGCACTGAAGCCGAGCCTGTGGTATTTATTTTCTGGGGACCTTCTTTCTAACGTGATGACAATGGTTTTGAGTATTTCTCAGTGGTGGCAAAGTGATCTAATCCACATTATTTATCTTACATTTTTCTGTGCCAGGTGAACATGAAATAATTTTTTAGATGCTTGTTAAAATTCAAAATACCCACCACTATTTATTTATTTATTTGTTTATTTATTTATTTACTTACTTACTTATTTGAGATAGGGTCTCACTTTGTAGTTCAGGCTGCCTTTGAGCTTACTATGTAGCCCAGGCAAGCCTTGAACTCAGCAATCCTCCTGCCTCTGCCTCCTGAGTGCTAGGATTTCAGGCGTGAACCACCACGTCCAGCATTGTGGTATGTGGTACTGATTGCTAATGGGCCTGAGTCACCATGTTCGGTATTATTGTATGTGGTTACCAGGATCAAACTCAGGACCTTGTGCTTGCTAGGCAGGTGCCGGAACTGCTGAGCTCTGGCCCTACCACTACTTATTTATTACATGCCCTTCTCTTATCTGATATTTTCTGATACTTATCTGATATTTTCTAGTACCTACAGGGATGCATCATCCAGCAATGAAGAGAACATCATACTCAATTGCTCTACAAGCCACTGGGATGTCACTGTATTCCTTGGCTTGAGCTGGGTTATGTGCCCATTTTTGACCCAATGAGCTATATGGTTGGGCTTAAGTCATTGGATCTAATTTATTAAGATTGCTTTATTAACACATAAAGCATTAAAAACAAAAGCAAGTCCTTATAAATGCATATCCACATCAACAGTTGTTCAGAATATATTTTACCTCATTGGAGTCATTGGATCTTATACCTGGTTCCCCTTGAAAGAATTCTGATTTTATTGGTCTGGAACAGAGATCCTAATCATGGTATTTAACAGTGCCAAAGTTAAGTTCGCTTAAGCCGGTCAGTGTCCAGACTTAGAGCAGAAGGTAGCTTTTCTCCAGACAAAAATCTGGATAAAGGGAAAAACAGATGCTAGAGAAGCAGAGATCATATACTTGCTTGTGACACACATTTTAGCTGCTCCAGCATCCATAGTCCTTTTTCCTGATACTGAGCTTTTGTTTGAGACAGCAAGGTGGCACTTCTAGGGGAGAGATCATGACTGCTCCAGACTACTACAGAGGGAGAAGGCTAGAGAGAAGGAGGGGGAGGGGAGAGGGAAAGATGTAGTGCGAGTACAAAGAAGAACTAAATTAGTTTCTCTTTTGCGGTCCTGGGGGTTGAACTTGGCCCTTGTGTGTCCAAGGTTGGTGCGGTACCACTTGAGCTAAATCTCCAGCCCCCAAATTAGTCTTTATCCATAGCA
>PVIC010056084.1:0-11033 GCA_004025085.1 Thryonomys swinderianus
TATTACAATTTTTTCCTGCCCTGGGAATTGTTCTACAAATTCAGTTAATAAAAGAAAAGCTCTTAGAGTGTTTTAAGTCATGGTTATACTATGGATAAATAAATGTACCAAACTATTTGCATCTTTATTATTTTAATAAAGTCTATATAAGAAAAGCACAGAGACTACAACTCTACTTCTTAAGCCTACAGTTTCTTCACCATCATATTTTAGACTATTATTATTATTGGTTTTAGAATTATCTTCTATGTCCAAATTAGTTATAAAGGACCTCTGGAGGATATATTGTAATTTGAGGAGGAGGTTGAGAAGGACAAAAAAGGATAATAGATCAGGAAACAGCATTAGCTACCTAATAAAATGTGAAATATATTCTTGAGCTATGAAGAAAGTGACTATGAAAGTTATTTTATGATATAATGTTTCCCATAATAAAAGTCTGAAGAAACATTTTCTGGAAAAGTATTGAGTGGAAGAATAATAAATAATACTACTCTATATTAATGCCTAAAATATTCAACATTACTAATCAAATACATTTGGAAATTAAAATGGATACATCATCTAGTGAATGTAAAAGGAGACGTGTTTATGTGTGTTTATGTACTTAAACAAGAATTATTAAAATATTATGAGATAATTTTAGATAACAAAATGTAGATGCTCACACATAGGAGTACTAAGTGTAAAGCAGAAGAATCAGAAATAAAAAAGATGAAATGGAAATCAATGTTTTCTGTGAACAAAGCATTGATCATCACTTAAAATTTGTAATTCAAAATGTAACGCAAGGTGTATAGTTTTATCTGGTCTATTTTTTAATCTAAAATAAGTTAATGTATTGCCCTGCAAAGTTGTTGAGCAATATAATTAAATACTAATTAATTTATTAACTTATGTTTCCACAAATGTATATTGTTCATTCATATACTTTCTTCTACCAGCAGATGAGTCACTAGAAAGATAAAATCTTCCTTTAAAGATTAGGAGTAATTTTTACCTAGAAACCAAGTGTAAAAATGCACAATTAGAACATACATCAGTTTGGGCCTCTGACTTACAACCTCTGTGGAAACAAACACACAAAATGTGACAGCTACATTAGCAAAATGATCATTACTTCAACAACGATTATCAGCTTCCCTAATTTTGTGTCAACTAGAGAAATCCATCTATGCTATAGAATTCAGACTTACAAAATGTTCTTTTCTTTGCTAACCCACTCCAAAATTTCCTACACAGACAACCACCTATCAGAACTCGGCTGAAGTTCCCTGTTAAAAAATAAATCTATTTTTATTCATTCATTCATCCATTCATTTATATTTTCAGCACACAAAGCTTTTGTACTCCCCTGTCTGCCTTGAAGTCTGCCAAAATGATATGTTCAGGGCTGGCTCTCATGCAACATCTCGATAAATAAACCTTGCTGGTTCTCATTTGGGCAGTCTATTAAACTGCAGGTAACATAAACAGGTACATTTGCATCAATAATTGGAAAGTATAATAAAGTTGGATAATTGGTAATTTGTTAATATTGTTTATATATGGGTGCATAGAGATCAGTGAATTTATTAAAGGACTAAAGAAAGTTAAAAAAAAACCAACATTGAACTTCTAATTACAATACCACATAGAAAGAGCTTAGACATTGTCGCTCTGATTATGTAACATGCTTGTGTGTGTGTGTGTGTGTGTGTGTGTGTGTGTGTGAAAAAAACAGAGAGGAGAAGAAGAGTGTAAGGGAGGAAAGGAGGAAGAACAAATAAAGAGATAAAGAGTCAAACAAAGAAAGGAGGAAGGAGGGTGAAAGACTAGACAAATAAAAATGGATAAATGTTCTGGGACTCATCAGAGATCTGTCATTGCATGGAAAAATACCACGTCACAAGAGACTGGTGCATCATGAAACATACCATGTAAGATTTCCATGAATGATAGCAATATTGAATTTTGGGTTTTCATAATTTTTGTATAAACAGTCTGGACTAAAATACTTAAGAAACACTCTTGGGAACCCAAAGTCTTAAGATTCCTCCGTATTACAAAGTTGAAGATTTGACAACTTCTGACCTTGGGTGGGAGGGCAGGATTGACGTGGTGAAAGGGAAGAATATCAGCATGCCCAGACTCTTCTTCAACTCAAATTCCTGGGCTTGATTTGAAAAGGCTTTGCCAGAAAAAAAAAAAAAGAGGTTAAAGTTAAGAGGACTTTCCCTTAGCTTATGGAGGAGTCATTTCTCCTTCTTCAGCATCCTCCATCTTTCTTCCAACTGGGAAGAGAGATAAAAGAAAGAACAAAAAAGCATTCAAACAAGAACAGAAATTCTAGGGAACATAGAAATGTGTCATCTCAGAAATAGAGAAAGGCATAGGGGAAGGAATGGGAAGATGATAGATAGATGATAGATACAGATAGATGATAGACAGATAGATAGATAGATAGATAGATAGATAGATAGATAGATAGATAGATAGATGGATAGATAATAAACAGACAGACAGGCATCTGGGAAGGTTACAAATAGTCTAGAGGCAAAGGTTAACTAAGTAACTGAGAAAGAGACCTTTTGAAAACATTATTGAAATTTTTCTATCCCTCAACTTTTAGCAATATTAAAGTGATATATTACAGTAGGAGTAGACAAAAGCTGCAGACTGTCTCTACATTTCAGTCCATGAAGAAACCTCAAGACAAAGAGGGCAGGAGAATGAAGGATGACACCGGACAAAGTCAAAACCTAACTACATAATCCAAAATTCTACTAGTAGATACTACTTGTCTCAGTCCTATTACCTCAGAAAAGATATTCAACTTTCAATTAAAAAAATAACAGCCTGATAAAAGTAAGACAAATAGGGTCAGAAAAGACAAAGCAATCATCAAAACCAGAATCAGATATGACATAGATGTTGGGATTAACAGACGTGGAACTTAAAATAGCTGCAATTAATAGGGTAAAGTCTTTAATGGAAAATGCCGATAACATGTAAAATAGATGCTAATATAAGCAGGAAGATAGGAAAGCAGAATACCTTTTAGGGTTTGCCAGTGGATATGCCAAGACCAAGAAAGAGTCAGAACCTGGCAGAACTAAAATGTAAAAATAAAGTAATAAAAATTTTTAAAAGACAGGTAACCAAGAACTACAGTACAGGATGAATCCGTGTAAAGTGCAATCTTTAGGTACTGCACTAAAAAACACTAAACTTTTTTGTCAAAATAGAGCATTTTAAACAGTATGATTAGTAC
The DNA here is from genome assembly GCA_004025085.1 of Thryonomys swinderianus. Lineage (NCBI taxonomy): Eukaryota > Metazoa > Chordata > Mammalia > Rodentia > Thryonomyidae > Thryonomys > Thryonomys swinderianus. The sequence continues at coordinate 3,254 of PVIC010056084.1, forward strand.
CTCAAAAAAAGATGGAGTTAAGAAATTATATGGCACACACAGGGATAAATTTCACGTTTAATGTGCCTATAACACAAAATATACTGGAAAAGTAGAAAACTATTCTAAGAATCTGAGGACACCATGAAGCTATGAATATTCTGTATTCTGAGGACAAACACGTGAATTCTTTAAAGCTTTGAAGGCAGATGAAATCGGACAGAAAAATTTGAGTTGAGATTTAAGTTTTTATTCTATTTTTTAAGAAAGATCAAGATGTGTGATGATGAAGAAATTCATATGGTTTCATATCTCTCACAACTTCTTTTTATATTCCAATGATTCCATACTTGAAAAGACAGATGTGATTAACCATTGGCTGTCCCTAAGTCCTTTAAATGTGAGAGAGAAATGTATTTGTTATCGGAATTAGTGTAACAGGAGTTCAATTCTATTAAACATTAAAGCCATGAAATGGAGTTAGGAAGTCCAAAATGCTGTCTGTTGAATCACGATCCTTTAGGGAGCTTCAGAAACACATGCCAGTTGTCCATTGGTTGGCTGGGATCTCCGTAGAGCAGTACCAAGCACACCACTGGCCCAAGAGCACATGGGCCCTGTATGAGCATGGCATGAACATTACACAACGTGGACCCTAAAAAGAATTTTGGTTCTTTCTTTGGTAGAGATTATACTGCTTACAAAACTGCTTCAGTTTCCTTCCAACCCCACTAAAATCTCTTACACAAAGAGCCTTCTTGGATATGCTACTCAGAACCTCTTCCCTGCTGTTGGCAACCTTACTTCCTTGGCTTTATACATTTTATTAGCCTTGATAAATTTTCAACAGATTTGCTAATATCCTAACTCCTCCATGCTCAGTTTCATTCTTCATCATTGTGAGACACATCCCTGGTGATCATTAACAAATTCTTATCTACTCGTATTATTTTTTGAGGAAAAGAAACTTTAGTTTTATAACCAAAGAGTCTGTGGCCCAAAGAGAAGTTATTACAAAACATTGTGTAGTGTTGTTTTATCCTAAAAGGGAAGCAAACTTCTGAGCCTTCAGAACAATGGCATATAAATTTATTTTCTTTAGGAACTGCTCAGTCACCAGTACCCTCCCATTGCAGCATAAAGGAGAGTAAGTCAAAAGAAATGGGGGATATTTTATTTTTTTATGTTTTTTAATCCATCAGAACATATTTGACAGACTAATTCATTTGATGTAACTTAATAATATGTCACATCTAGCATTCTAATTGTTATTCACTATCTTTCTTCTGTTCAAGTATGCATGTCAGAGTACAAATATAAAAATTAATCTTATTATAGGAACAATCCTATTTCTGATCAAATTTATATCAGTAAAAGTAAATCACTAAAGAAATTTGAATGGTTGGTAGAAACAAATTAATTATGACATTGTAGAACTAAGGGTGACACACAAGTGTGTAATTACATCGTTCTTTAGAATTTCTATTATGAGATAGACTTCTGTGTAATACCATAAATATTACAAACTCCAATTGTAACTAGGACATAAATTCATTATCTGTAAAACAAGGTGATCACAGACTGAAGTTCATAGATCTGTTTAATTAAATGAAATAACTAATATGTAACATTTTACAATGTATCTAATATGGAATGAGAGTTAATAAATATCAACCATTATAATTAATTGCTATCTTGAACACAACATGTACTTTCTGAAGTGGAGTTATATGTACTAATTTGACTGGGATGGAAAACTAACTATGGTGTTTTTTTTCTCAATCATCTATTTATAAGGAAATTGAAAGTTAAAAATTATTTGTTGGAGATTTTATCTGTTCAGTAGAGAGATGGCATAGCAAGGTGAAAAATTTCAGACTCCATCTAAATTTGTATTCTTTATTCTTCTTGCTGATACATACTGTTAATGTGCCTTCAATGCTTGGTCTCATTATTCCTGGTGTTTTTATCAAAAGAGTTGATATTGATAAAGTTGATTTATATGGGGTTCTGATTGTAGAAAGTCACATGTATGCTTATTAACTAATAAAAATAGAATACTAGTTAATATAAGACAAACTAAATTTAATTCATATGATTAACTTCTTAATACTTACTTCCAAATCAGGTTGCACTGAGATGTCTCTGAAAAGCATGGTCCTGATTTAATAGGAAATAATCATTATGTCTCAACTTCAACTTTACTGGACTGACTTAACCCACGTCTTATAAGTCAAGAACATCTTCAGGCTTCCACAAACCAAGTCTAGGTATGAACATTTATCTAAAGGATTATATCCATGGTTTCTGTACTCCCTTGAGACATATACGCTGTCTAATGAATCATCAGTTTTTCCAGGAAATAAGCAATTGACTCCTCTTCCACATAAAACTCACTGGATTTCACGAATTATTTCTCCCATTCTGGGCTACTTTTTTTACTATATGTCATTGGAATCTTCATCTACTTTTTTTTTTTATGAAAAGCCACTACGAGCCTTAGAAACATCACTCAAAAACTGCCACTATAGGGGGGCGGAAGGGTTAGCTCAGTGGTTCCGGCGCCTGCCTCACAAGCGTAAGGTCCTGGGTTCGATCCCTGGTAACCACATACAATGCTGGGCATGGTGACTCACGCCCACCAGCATTCAATCCCACATACCACAGTGCCGGGCGTGATGGCTCACGCCTGTAATCCCAGCACTCGGGAGACAGAGACAGGCAGATTGCTGAGTTCGAGGCTTGCCTGGACTACATAGTGAGCTCAGGGCCAGCCTGAACTACAAAGTGAGACCCTGTCTCAAAAAAAAAAAAAAAAACACCACTATAAATTTTCCTAAATATCACTTTCATCTCCAAGGTCTTAGAAATAGCACATCTACTTTTCAAGATAAAGCTAAGCATGATGATTGGTTTTTAAAATAGATTATTAGAAACAGAAGAATGATACTGAGAGACACAGGGCACACTTTTTGATCAAAAATATGATCTGCCAAACCTAAAGAATCCCATGTACTTGAGATCAGGAATAAATGGATGAAAGCATCTCTTTTGGTGATAAGAGAGAAGATGATGGAACATGAATCAGAGTTATGAAATGAAAACAGTATGGGATGTGGATTTCCATAATTATGCTCTACTCCATTAGCAATAAGCATTTTGGCTAAGTTTAAGTTTAAGATAACTTCCAAACTGTCATAATATTTTAATTATTTTTTTAAAAATATGACGTACTCCCAAAATGTTGTATACATATTTATATCACTATAGTATGTAATAATGAGACTATATGAAATCAATTAAACTACAATATTTAGGAGAAAAACCATAAAGAAAAAGCACGTATTTTTAAAAATTTTAAACTGTGATTATAACATACAAATGCTAAGTTTAACTTTTTGTCTTCTTTATAGTGACAGGTAGTAATTTTTAGGATGACTGTATTAGCTAAAGTGCATATGCCTCTTCATTGTAGATTAGTACAAACTTCAAAAACTCTGTATTAGGGCTGGAGATTTAGCTCAGTGGTTCTGGCACCTGCCTAGCAAGCGCAAGGTGCCTGGTTTGATCCCCAGTAACCACATACAACAATACCACACGTGGTGGCTCACGCCCACCGGCAGTCAGTACCATATACCACAGATGCCAGGCTTAGTGGCTCAGTCCTGAAATCCCGGCACTCAGGAGGCAAAGGCAGAAGGATTGCTGATTCGAGGTTTGCCTGAGCTACATAATGAGACCCTGTCTCAAACAAAACAAAACAAATCTCTCTGTTTTATAAGGCAAATATTACTAGAAGAAAGGATTAATATACTTCACATTTTCTTAACTGCAATGCATTACTCAGGAACATTAAGTAGAATCAGAAAGGCAGACAAGTTCCACTGTTAGGCTGAGAGGGAAATGTGCTGATGTTGTTACCTCTCCGTCACCAGCGGGAAATTACATGATTCTGACATATAGTGACAGTCTATACTGAGATTAGAAAAGTTCAGCCTGGATTTCTGGATAATATCCAGATTAAATAATTATGTTCCTTCCCCGTGTATTCCTACAGTAACTTTATTTGAACAGTTTTATAACTCTCCTTCTTTTATTTTTTTATTTTCTATTCATTTCATCATCAAATATAAGAAGAATCTGTTAACTTTTTTATTTCATGTTAATTTCTTTCTGTGAAGCCAGGGATCTATCAGGTCAAACGGGAGTTATACTCAATTGTAGTATTCTGTATTTATTGTTTTCTTGTAAGCCTCAAATATTAATTACTGTTACAAAAAAAAACTAAGCAAAAGAACAATGAAGTAATTTTGATGGGGAAGAAAACAATAGAATCTGCCCCCGAGGAAACTCTTAGCTTATATTTTTAACTTCAGTGGGCAAAAGAAAAAAATTAGAAAACAGGAACTGAGATTTCAGTTCCTGTCAAACAATTTGAAATTTATAATTGGTTCTCATTGGTGTCAAGCATCATGCTAGCACTACCGATAAATTTGGCAACTTATTTTTGCTATTTGTACAATCATAGCACAAAGATGCTCTTGATAGAACTGTGCAGTCATTATTGTTATTCTTAGAAGAATTAGTCACCTTCCTTTCTGATTTATGTCTTACCACTTCACTGAAAAATGCTGTAATCACCTTGATAAATTTCACCTACAGTATCTTATTGGTGCAGAGCACAAAGGAGGCACAACTGAGCAATTTGACAGGCTAATTAGAGTCCAGAGGAGCTCACCCAACACAGTCTCCTTTTCTCTACAACACAACCGGTCCCTGGGAGGAAGGTCTAAGAGTCACATCTTGCAATTTTATTTAGATTCATTGTTTTGTTTACTGTCTATAACAGAGGTAAACTTGTTCTGAATCAGTTAAAATTTTGTTTAGCTTGGCATGAAAATGCTTAACATTCCAAATAAAAATAGAAAACAACTTCCAGTATATCCTGATAGTGCTCCCTCTTTGGGTAGGAAGTATTTTAAACATTACTTATTAAGACAGCAAAAGAGCACTCCGAGCCAACATCTAGAAGATGTTTAGCATATGAATCATATTACCAATTTATTTGGAATTTGTTACATTGTTCTTTTAAATAAAAATTTACTTTTCAATTAAAACAAACATACTGGTAAAATGACAAAAAGTGTACTCAAATTTGTGCACATTTAATGTCTACAAGGGTCAGTCCAGAAAGCAATGGAAAGAGAGAGAAGTCGCTTCTAAATACTGTGTGCTTTAGTATCTGCTTTAGAGTAAGTTTCTTTCCTGGGTGTTAATGCTACTGTAGGCTATGGAATTTACCACCTGGACAGAAGAAATAACAAAATTTGTTTAAACTTTTAACATATGATCCAACCAGACATATAATGTATCTGTTATTAGATAACTTCTTCAAATTTTCTTATACTACTAACATTATAAGAAGACATAGTAACCTAAATTAAATACAACAAACCTTTGTGTGCAAGCATAATTTGTTACACAAACATAATTGTCTTCCAAAGCACTTGTATATCAAAGCAAATTCCAAACTTTCACTGTACATAATAATTGCTTTAAATCTCAGGCTTTCTTATCACATTCCTCAGTTCTCATTCCATTTTTATTATTATATCAGTTTGCAAGTACATTTCAAGATAGACTTTCCAGAACTATCACATTTCTTACTAATTTAACCTAAAAGTAAGAAATCAAAGTAAACAAATATGGTGAATAATGTATATCTCTATTACCTTATCCTTTAAATATATTCTGTATATCATACACCAAATCATATAAAAATTTAATTGATTAGTGACCATTTTCAAATAATTTATAATAGATTATAGCAAGGGATTAGTGAGACGAGTCTTCTTGAACAAGAAAGTCAAAATACTTCTCAATTTCTTGTGCAGTCTAGACTTCTAATCACACAAATTAATCATAGATTTGAATGCCATATGATATCCTTTCTCTGAAAGAGGGCAAGTATGAACAAAGAAATTAACAAAGGATGGATAGAGACAGATAAGAGGATGGTATCTTGCAATAGGGAAAGGACACAAGAGAATATAAACAAAGAGAAAAGAAGATGGGAAGGGGAAGGAAGTAGAATGAAGATATGCCATTTACAGTAGCCTAATAATTTCAGTAGATGTAAACATTATGTGCCATAACATGAGTTAAGATTAATACTGTCACTGCCGGGCATGGTGGCTCACGCCTGTAATCCCAGCACTCGGGAGGCAGAGGCAGGAGGATTGCTGAGTTCAAGGCTTGCCTGGGCTACATAGTGAGCTCAGAGCCAGCCTGAACTACAAAGTGAGACCCTGTCTCAAAAAAAAAAAAAGATTAATACTGTCACCAAGATTGAAAACTGGCAAAGGGTGGCAAAGGAAGGGTAAGGTTACATATATATTTTATATATATAAATATTATATATAAATATTATAAAAATGGTAACTTAATAATATGTAAATAAATATTATCTATAAATATTTTATATGCATATATTGTGTGTATATATATATATATATATATATATATATATATATATATATAAAATGACAAGATCTAGCATGTGCATGTGCCCAGTTCCTAAGATGATTGTAAACTACATGGGCTGCCAATATGTTTTAATGGCTGTGAGTATGGATTAATATTGTTATTTTAAGTTTTAAAATAACAATAATAAAACAAAAATAATAGTGGCATAGTTTTGAAAGACATATAATGAAGACTGTTGTGTTAATATTTTTACTATTGAGTCAAGATTGCATACATTAGTTTCTGAGGGGCTTTGATAAAATGACACTTTATTATTTTTCTTCCAATTCACAAAAGGGTTATAGAGGCTCATGCGGAGCAGTGCTTTGCAGTCAGTGTAAACGGAGCTTGAGGTCTGGGAACCTGCTTCCCTTCTTCCCTTTCAAATGCATTCAGTGTAAAAGCTAAAAAGAAACTGTGTTCAAAGAGGATGGTCCTGCCAGTGGCTCTTCCATAGAATACATATGATGGCTTTTAATAACTTTAAATCAACAGTGTTTAACCCTCTACCTTAGATTTGAAACTGAGCCTGATATTTCCAGATTAACTTCTTACATAGGGTCGCTGAAGTCACAACAAAAATGTAGATTAAGTTGAAGCTTCAGTCTAACCTTTGCCTGAAATGACCAAGAGTATAGAATAAACACAGCATCTGGTATGTGAAGAAGTGAAGAGTTGAGTACCCACCCTGATTTCCATCTGTCCGTGGTGACAGGGGTCGCCTGGCCACAGGCATCACAGACAGTTGTCATTCTATGAGGGGAAGGGTTACAACAACTGACTCATTGTACTATTTTCTGCTTGAGTTTCCAATAGTGAAGCAGCAATTAAAACAAGCAGAGTCCACATTAACTTCCAAGATGATGAATAAACAGGATTAGAAATTTTGACTCCCTTATACAAACTCATTTTAGTGTTCATGTATTTATTTACAGCAATTTATAGCTTGTAGCTGAAATATATCTTGAAAATTATGAGGGATCCAGACTATTCCTAGCAGAGAGAGAATGGGGAAAAAAAAAACTCAAGCTTCAAAACCAGAAGGCTGTGGCCTTTATTTTAACTTTTAAATGAAACTATAAGTCTGTTTGATCTTAATAAAGTATATGACTTTATATTTTCAGGTGTAAAATAGAAGTAACTATCATTACTATAGATGAAAGGACATGAGAAATATGTTAAATAATTGGTCAGCTGTAAACATATATGGATCTATTTTCTTTTCTCTTTTATTTTTTTTTTCCTTTGAGACAGGGTCTTACTTTGTAGTTCAGCC
>PVIC010056085.1:0-11045 GCA_004025085.1 Thryonomys swinderianus
TTTTTTTACAAAATGGAGTATTACTCTGCCATAAAGAATGACAAGATTGATCCATTTAGGTGCAATTGGAGACACCTGGAGGATATACTAATAAGTGAAATCAATAGATCACAGATAGACAATTCCCGGATCTTCTCTTTGGCATGAACACCTGTAGATACAAATGAGTTCTAGAAAGTAGGACAGCTTTTATAGAGTGGAATATTTCTATAGGAAACTTGGTGTGGGAATGTGATGAGGGGAAGGAATAAATATGATTCAGAAAGAAAATAAAAGAGCATGTATAAAGGGGGGAGGAGGGGGGAGTGGGTAGGGATATGGGTAAAAATGAGAATTAACTTGTGGCATACACTGGTACAAATTTCCCAATGTTATATGTGATTTTGAGATGTATATAAATTGTACCAATAAAGAATTCAATTAAAAAAAATAAAGTCCAGATATCTTCACATTCATTATTCAGATAAAACTTAGTCAAATAAGACCTTTTTAATCCTTTAGTTTCTCTCCATTTCCCAGCAGTAGAACAGCCAAAGGGAGAGGAATCCCGCCTTTTGCCTTTCGCAGGAAGGAGGCAGCTGTTCTTTGTGTGCAGTTGGGAAGCTCCGCCCAGCTGCACCCACAGTGTGCACAGTAGGAAGCCTGTGACCCCTGCGGGGAGCACACACTCTTGCTCTTCATCCTCCCCCCACTCTTACTTGTTTTCTATCTTCTTTACACCTCCAGATCTCTACCATTTCTTTAAAACGTTTTTTTCCCAAGATCTACAGTAAAGGTAAAAATTTACTAGAGCAATCAGTGCCACTGAATACAAATGCAAGAGAAATAGGCTCCTGAGAGTTGAATAGGAAAATCTCACATTTAAATTCCTGAGGTTTGGGATTTTTGTTCGTTTGGTCAGTTGGTTTTTTACTGTGGCCAGAACTTTGGTGACAACACCACTCTGTATATGATTCCATGAACTGAAGAAAACAGAGCTAAGAACCCTGAATCTCTATAGAGAATTTGTGATCATTCATGTAAAGCTAGGGGAGGGGAAAGAAGACAACCAGGAGCTTAAGAACAGATTTCTGTGGTCAAAGAAACTCTAGGTACTGGAGCTATCTGGAGATTAAGCCCCAATTAGTCTTCCTGTTATTATTAAGAGGTTACATCACCTTTTATTCTGCACTTACTTAAGCTACCTGAGATAAGGCAAAGAAAGATCTTTTGAAGTCTTTAGTTCACCTCGTTGTTCAGTTTCTCTTTGACATCAACAAGAAGAAAAATAATACATTCAAGAATATTTTCTCTCTATTCTCCACATCATCTCCAAACATTTGTTGAACTTTTCAAGAACAGGAGAGTCTGAACCCCACTCCAGTAATGCAACAGTTTTAGTGAGACCCTATCTCATAATAAAAATAGTTAGTTGAAGATGTAGTTCAGTATGAAGACCTTGGGCTCAATCTCTAGTACCACACACAGTCATAGACACACAGACACAGATATAGACACACACACATATAGATCTACTCATTTTGTAAACTTATTTCTGGAATTGTTCCTAATACCCAGGATAATCTATGATAAATCATCATCTCCTAGGTCTCTTAGTTAAGAAAAGAATAGGAACAATTCACAAGAAATTCTGAAATAAGTGTATTAGAAATTATAAGGAATTTTTATAAAACATTTTGACCTACTTAGGAGAAATGGAACAGGTAGTTTAGGTAACTGTTGTCAGTTCAATTAATGCTAACGTTAGAGGGGTCTGTAGAACTTGTGGCATCTTCTAATCTTCCATAAAAATACTATGAGGAGAAGAAATGCATTCATTTATGCTTGGGTCACAGAACTAGCTCTACGTGCCTGCACCCTCCTGGGTGGCTTACTTTAGTATTGTTCCTCCCATACCAATGAATCAAGAGCAACGCTAAGACTTTCAAGTGACTACTCATGCATGAGATCATCTTCTGGTGCCCTGCCATGGACTGCTAAATTGTCCTGTTCACAGCTCTGTCCAAGAACTCTGTCCAATTGGGACACTACCCTTTGTGCTTGAAAGTAGTGACAGGAGTCCAGGAAGATAGCACAGTCACTGGGTAGAATATTAAAATCACCATATTGTACTAGAATGGATTAACGTTGTTAACAAACGTGAGAAATCAGTAGTAAAGCCTGTAATTCCAGCACTCCCAGAAGCTGAGGAAAGAGGAGCACAGATTCAGTTCAGGCTGAGCAACTTAGGAACTTAATGAGATCTTGCCTCAAAAAAATAAAAATAAAAAATAAAAAAGGCTTGGAAAGGTAGCTCAGTGCCAAGGCCCCAAGTTCAGTTCCCAGTACCACCAAAAATAAAAAAGGAAAAAATAAATCCAGATAAAATGTAGGGTAGGAACTCTTCTTTGTGGTTGGTAAGCTTGTAAAATGGATACATCAAGAGACATGAGCAGAAACGTTCATGATAGTATTACTTACAATAGCCACAAGAGGGTATAACTCAAACGTTTATGAACAACAAAATTTTAAGACAGAAATGTTCATACAATCAAACTGTAGAATCAGTAAAAATGAAAGACTACAGCTACTGGCAATCACTTGAATGAATTTAATTATCACATTGAACAATAGAATTCACACACAAAACATTAAAATTCTGAAACTTCTACCAACAAAAACCATTTTAAAACAGAGACAACTAGTCTATGTGTTTAGAAACCAAAATAATTGGTTCTTTGGGGAAGGAGAGAACAAAGAGTGACCGCAACGCGGTGAGGGAGCGTCGAGGGCCTCGGCCGGGAAGGCGAGCAAATGCGCGGCCACACTGTGCTCTTTCACCACGCTGTACATATGGATTTGTGTGGTTTTCTCCTCAAAGTGTTTTCCTTTAGTTAGACGCGTTTATTTGGTGAAAAAGAAAACATGAAGGTCAGGGAAAGAACTATGAAATATCTGAACTATGAAATATCTCAGGAAAAATAATAAAATGTTCAATAAAATTCTACCTATGTTACTAATTACAGCTTATAAAGACTCCTTTTTAATTATTTTAGTTAGGTAGAGGATACATAATTTAGTAATTTTACTTTAACCTTTTTAACTTGTCGGCTGTATGCAGATAGAGTTGGTTGAGGAGATAGATGGGGGAAGGGAACGCAGAATTACTTTTGAGCTTCCACATTGCAAGGATACACTGGTAGCTGGGAAGGTGAGATTGAACTGGAAAGGTCTCTGAGGACTCCTTTGGGAGGCTGACGGGTACGACAGAACTGAGCTAGAGCTTCAGCTCTGCCACATACGAGCCGGGTGAACGTAAGCTTCCGGTTTGCTCATCTTTAAAGTGGATCGCAACGCCCCTTTTAATGAAGACTGCTACATATATGTACATACATGTTATAAATGCCACATAATTTTGTGTAACAGCTCTTATTATGTATAAACAGTCTTACCTTAGAGTTAACCGAGTAAACTAAACAAGCATAAAATGCAAGTTTTATTTTGTTCTTACTATACACTCAAATGTTCTAGCCCCACAACTCCAGCAAATAACTGGTCTACTTCAAATTTTCTGAAGCTGGTGCTCTTTGTGACCCGAGATACTTCCTCTGAACTAACCAATCTGCCCTAAACCTTACGTGTTAGTATCACTACTGTTCCCTGCGTAAGGACTTACATTAAACCCTTCTATAGTTGTATATCCTCATCTATAATTTTATCATGGAGGTTAAGTAGAGAGGAGGGCAGGCCATGAGCTCTAGAAGGTTTTCAAAAAGGAAAAATAAAAAGTATTGTTATTCACATAAAGAAGAACAAGGGATGGAAACACATAGCTCCTGAATATTCACATATGAACTCTCTGAACAGAATGGAAAGACTAGGAATTGAGTCCATGGTAAATTGTAGTACACTGGAGACAGGGTTTGACTCTCAGCTCAGTAATCTTTAGTACGCAGCTGAAGTGTGAATATATTAAAGCCTTATAGTTTCTTGTCTATAAAATGTTTATGATTAGAGCTCTTAAATTTTTCTCTTAAGATTATTTAATTCTCTACTGTTTTAGAAAGGAAATTTTGGTAGTCTTTTTTTTATATCTTCAAAAGATACATTAGACTGAAACAATTTATAGGGGATAAAGAGTTGTGGAATACAGACAATTTTCCTTCCTGTGATTCCAAAGTACACTCAACATTACACTGTTTGTCTTTGGATTTTGTTCAGATCAATCCCTATTATGTCAATAGGAGAGAGACTTTATAGGCAAGAGAGACTTTAAGAGCTGATACTGGGGAAGTAGCCAGGTAGGCAAGGAATATTTGCCCTCTTGTTGTCTTACCTGTCTCTGAAACTTTCTTTAAAGTGTTTTTGACCTAAAAGTATTGGTTGTGGCATAATTTAATTAAGCGTTTAGGAAACTGTGGTGGTCGGCATCTGAAGTTGACAAAGTGAAATGCAAAGTGTGCACCTCTGATACCATTTTTTAATGTCATACTCCATCACTCCTGTTTAATATCAAATCACAAGAGATATTTTTCATCTTTTAATTGCATTTTACATGCTCTACATCAATGGCCTCAAAGCAATTAAATTTCAGGAAAAAAATTACTGAAGCAAGGAATAAGACCCAAAATAATTACATTCATGAAAGTTGTTTGCACTCAATAATGTCTCTAGTAGATAAATTACCATTCATAATTTCATTCACCTAAAGCTATTTAACTCCTTGAAATACTTAGAATGAAAACTGAAATATATGAAGAAAGATATTTTGTTTTCATGATATTTTTGAAGACACATTTTTTCTTTTCATAATATTTACGAAAATCTAGCACAAAGAAGACTGCTCATTTCTAATAATTATAGAAATTTTTGTTCTCTTGGTACAGCATGTGCTATTAGGATGTTTTCATGGTTTATATCTCAATGTTCCCCAAATCCTCATGTGCTCATAGGTGGGGCTTTGGGGAGAGGACTGGATCACGAGACTGTGAGACTCAGATGAGTCCTCTGATGAGTTCACAGCTAAACATGATGTTGAGCAGGGAAGGCTGGCCCAAGGAGGGGTTTGTGGAGTGTGCGGCCTGGAAGGATCTCTCTCCCTCCCTCCTCCTTGGATCTAATCTCTGCTTCTATCTGTCCAACTAAAAGTGGCCTTCCCCTGCCATGCCACCCTGCCTTGCAGCCACCCAACTATAGACTAAACCATCTCTAAAACTGTGAGCCAGAATAAAACTTTCATTCCTTAATTTATGGATGTTAGGTGTTGTGTATCAGCAATGAGAATGTAACTAAGACAGAAGCACTGAAAAACAAGTTAATAATTTGTCAGTTTTCATGGTCCTGACTCCATGTATTTTATGAACCACAGAGTTCTAGCTTCTGGTTGTTAAGAAGCTTCACTTGAGCTGTGCAGAGGACTCGGGTACCCCGGGTGCCATTCCGTTCCTGCTGGGTGGAGGACTGAGGCCTGCCCACTGGCCCGCTCCACCCCGGAGCCACACAGTGAGGACTCAGGTACGGACCCCAGTGCCATCCCCACCATGGAGGATTGAGGCCTACTGGCCGGCCCCAACCCCATCCTGAAGCTGCATTGTGAGGACCGAGGCCTGAGAGGAGCTGGAGCCATTTCCTGCATCCCTCCACACTGGAGCTATGCTGAGAGACCAGAAAAGATTAAAAAAAAAAAAAAAAGGAATCTAGCTTCTATTTTGCCATCTACTCCTAGATCTCTCTATTCACCTCTTGTCCCCGCACCCCCTCCTATCTTCCTATCAGAAGCAACACCCAGAAGTAAAAGATTCTTAGGCTGTCCTACTTCTTCTCCTGTACTATTATAAGAAGATGTGCAAAGTCTTCAACAGTCTTACAGCATACAGTTGGTACTGTTTTATATAGGCCCTTTTATTCTCTATTACACACTGGCATATATGAGATTCTAGAGTATAGGTGATCTTCATAAATCTGCTAACCCTATTTCACTCTCCTCCTGTCCCCCTACCTCCCTGATTCCCCAGTGAACTCTTATGCACAAAGAGTTCTGGGGGTACATTTATGATATACATGTTGTACACACATTGCTGATTAATTCTAAATTTTGGCATATGGACATAGAGGTAACTCATGAGTGCAAAGTCTTCAGAATAGAAATTGACAAAACTTGTCATTTTATTTACTGTGTTTAATGCTGATATTGGCACTGACTGTATTATGCTAACAAAGATGATGTGATTGTTCTGCTCAAATACCTCCCATGATGTGTTAGAACTGAGAACTCTCAAGGGTCATTACAGATTCAAGGAGGACACCCCAGGAAGGGCCCCAGATAATAGAAAGAAAGAGACCTGCAACAAACATTGCCCTGTCATAAGGCAAAGAATCAAACAAATAGCATTAGTAACAACAAAAGAGTAGAAATGAGAAAATATACAAAAAAACAGACACAAAGATCACCACTACAGGGAAATTCAGAGAAAAGGGAAATAGGGCAAACTGAAGCTCAAACACCAGGACACTTTGAGATGGTAACTAAAGCAGATCTAGTAAAATGGAAATCAGAACTCATCTCTGAGATCAAAACAGAGATACTGTCCAGAGTGAATGACATCATTAAAGAAGAGATCAGCATGATGATAGAATCCAAGATAGCAGGAGCAATGGAAACTTTTAAACAGCTTCAAGCAGAGCTCCAGGGAATGATGAAGGAGAACGAAAACTTGCAAAGTAGGATGAATGAAGCACAGAACCGAATCTTAGACCTAGAGGACAGCATAGCAGCCAATGAGCAGGAAAGATATAATCTATGGAAAAGAACAAGGGACCATGAGAAATCAATTCAACAGCTTTTAGATGACTCAAAGAAAAATAATATAAGACTGATTGGAGTCACTGAGGAAGCAGGAGACAGTGTAAAAGTCATAAAAAAGCTATTGTCACAGATAACAAAGAAAACTTCAGAGGAAAAGAAGTAGACATACAGATAAATGAGGCCTATCAGACTCCATAATGCCATGACATAAAAATATCTACACCTAGACATGTAATTATCAAGGTTCCAGATGCACAACAAAAGAATGAAATACTGAAAGCAGTGAGAGAAAGGAAGAAAATCACCTACAAAGGGAAGCCCATTAGGATCACAGCAGACTTTTCAACACAAACACTCAATGCAAGGAGAGAATGGAGAGAAGTATTTCAAGCATTGCAGAAAAACAACCTCCAACCTAGATTGTTGTATCATGCAAAACTATCTTTCAGAATAGATGGGGAAATAAGATACTTCCATGATAAAGAACACCTGAAAAACTTCACAAATACAAAACCTGCACTCCAAAACATTCTAAAGAACATCTTGGAAAAAAACACAGAAAATTCCATACCCATGAGACCCAGGAGAGTGAACTCATTGGGGCAAACAAGAAACTAAATAGAATAGGGGAAAAGCAAAGACGAAAAGAACCAAGAACAGGGAAACATGGCAGCTCTGAATATGTCCATATCAGTCATAACCATTAATGTCAATGGACTCAGTGGGCCAATTAAAAGACACAGACTAGCAGCCTGGATCAAGAAGCAAGATCCTACAATCTGCTGCATACAGGAAACACACCTAATTCAAAAGGAAACCCATAGACTGGAAAGAAAAGGTTGGAAAACAATCCTCCACACTATAGGAAATGGCAAAAGAGCAGGAGGGGCTATCTTGTTTGCAGATAAAATAGATTTCAAACCCAAACTGATTAAAAGAGTTAAAGAAGGTCACTATATTCTCGTACAGGGAACTATCCAAGAGAAAGAAATAACAATCATATATATTTATGCACCAAACTCTAATGCACCCAACTATATAAAACAAACATTACTGGACATGAAAAGCCAGTTAACCATGAATACAATAGTAGTAGGGGACTTTAATACTCCACTGTCACAAATTGACAGATCAACTGGACAAAGAATCAATAAGGAAATACTTGAGCTAAATCAAACTTTCGAGCAAATGGACTTATTAGATGCCTACAGAATTTTTCACCCTACAAAGCGAGAATATACCTTCTTCTCAGCTACTCATGGATCATTCTCCAAAATAGATCACATTCTAGTCCACAGAACAAGCTTAAGTAAATGCAAAAGAATCGAAGTTATCCCCTGCATACTATCAGACCATAGTGCCTTGAAACTGGAGCTGAATAGCAGAAGAAATTCCAAGATCCTCACAAACCATGGAAATTGAACAACACTCTGTTAACCAACCAATGGGCCACAAAAGAAATTAAAGAAGAAATTAAACAGTTTCTACAACTAAATGACAATCCCAGCACAACATACAGGAATTTATGGGACACAATGAAAGCAGTTCTGCGAGGGAAATTCATAGCAGTGAATGCTTACACTCAGAAAGTAGAGCAAACTGAAATAATCTAATGATGAACCTCAGACAATTAGAAAAAGAGGAGCAAAACAAACCCAAAGCACATACTAGAGAGGAAATTATAAGGATCAGAGCAGAAATTAATGCAATGGAGACAAAGAGAACAATACAAAGAATCAATGAATCAGTTCTTTGAAAAGATAAATAAGATCGACAGACACTTAGCCAACCTTATCAAACAAAGGAAGGAAAAGGCTCAAATCCATGCTATAAGGAATGAAAATGAGGAAATCAGTACAGATCCAGAGGAAGTCCAAAGGATAATAAACACATACTTTAAAAATCTATACTCCAAGAAGATGGAAAATCTAGAAGAAATGGATAGATTCCTAGACACATATGAACTTCAAAAGCTGAATGAAAAGGATATATAAAAAAAGTTAAACAATCCAATATCAATCTGGGAGATTGAAAATGTAATAGAAAAACCTACCAACAAAGAAAAGCCCTGGTCCTGACGACTTCACTGCTGAATTCTACAAAACTTTTAAAGAAGAGTTAATACCAGTACTTCTCAATCTCTTTAATGAAATTGAAAAGGAAGCAGTACTCCCCAAATCATTCCTTGAAGCAACCATCACCTTGATTCCAAAGGCAGGGAAAGATCCCACCAAAAAAGAAAACTACAGGCCAATTTCTCTAATGAACATTGATGCAAAAATCCTCAATAAGATACTGGCAAACAGAATACAGAGTTATCAAGAAAGTCATACACCCTGATCAAGTCAGATTTATCCTAGGGATGCAAGGCTGATTCAACATTCATAAATCAATAAATGTAATACACTATATTAACAGACTCAAGGACAAAAACCATATGATTACCTCAATAGACACAGAAAAAGCATTTGACAAAATCCAACACCCATTTATGATAAAAACTCTACAGAGAATCAGAATCGATGGACTTTACCTCAATTTAATACAAGCTATTTATGAGAAACCAACAGCCAGCATCATACTTAATGGGCAAAAACTGAAACCTTTTACACTAAGATCAGAAATAAAACAAGGATGCCTATTGTCACCACTCTTGTTCAATATAGTGCTGGAAACATTAGCCATAGCAATCAGACAGGACAAAGATATAAGAGGAATAAAGATAGGAAGGAAGAAGTTAAACTGTCGTTATTTGCTGATGATGTGATACACTATCTAGAGGACCCTAAAAACTCAAGCAAAAGACTGCTAGACTTAATAACCAAGTTTGGTAGTGTTGCTGGATACAGGGTCAATGCTCACAAATCAACAGCCTTTGTCTACACAAACAACAGACTCACTGAGTTAATCCCCTTCACAGTAGCACCCAGAAAAATGAAATATCTAGGAACCAACCTAACAAAGGAAGTGAAAGACCTCTACTCTGAAAACTATAGGACTCTGAAAAACAAGATAGAAAAGGAAACCAGAAAGTGGAAAGATATCCTGGGTCAGGAGAACCAACATCGTCAAAATGGCCATACTCCCATAACTACTATACAGATTCAATGCAATTCCAATTGAAATTCCAACAGTATACTTCACTGAGCTAGAGAAAATAATTCAAAAATTCTTCTGGAAACATAAGAAACCTAGAATAGCAAAAGCAATTCTAAGACCACAACATGGCAGGGGATATTACAATCCCCAATTTAAAACTCTACTATAAAGCTGCTGTGATAAAAAAAAAAAACTGCATGGTATTGGCAAAGTAACAGACCTGAGGACCAGTGGAATAGATTAGAAGACCCAGAAACAACCCCAGATACACTAAGCCACCTTATCTTTGACAAAGGCGCCAAACATCCCTAATGGAGGAAAAACAGCCTCTTTAACAATTGGTGCTGGAAAAAACTGGGCTTTAACCTGCCAAAAGCTAAAGCTAGACCTATCTCTTTCACCATGCACAAAACTAAACTCACAATGGATTTGAGACTTAAACATTAAAACAGAAACAATAAGCCTGCTGGAAAACAGGTTAGGTAAAACTCTTGGAGACATTGGCTTAGGCAGAGACTTTATGAATAAAACCTCTCTAGCACAAGAACTAGCAGAAAGAATCAACAAATGGGATCTCATCCTACTGAAAAGCTTCTGCACAGCAAAAGAAGTCCCTGGCACCGCTAAAAGACAACCAACAACATGGGAAAAAAATCTTTACTAGCTGTTTATCAGACAAAGGGCTATTATCTACAATATATGAGGAACTCAAACAGATCAGCCTCCCCAAGTTCAAAGACCCAATTCAAAAATAGGCATCTGAAATGAACAGACACTTCTTGGAGGCAGAAGTCAAAACAGCCAAGAAGTATATGGAGAAATGTTCAATATCACTGGTCATTTGAGAGATGCAAATGAAAACAACACTGAGATTTCATCTTACTCCGCAAAGAATGGCCGCGATTATAAAATCAACCAACAATAAATACTGGCGAGGTTGTGGGAAGAAAGGAACCCTTCTCCGCTGTTGGTGGGATTGCAGACTTGTGCAACCATCGTGGAGATCAGTGTGGAGATTCCTCAGAAAGCTAGGACTAGGGATCCCATTGACCCTGCTATCCCCCTGCTAGGAATATACCCAAAAGAATTTTTAAAATCACATTGGAAAGACAGATGTACATCCTTGTTCATAGCAGCCCAGTTCTCAATAGTTCAATCTTGG
>PVIC010056086.1:0-11051 GCA_004025085.1 Thryonomys swinderianus
AAAACTCCAACCAAGTGATTCCTGGAACTAATATCCAAATTCAATAGCATAGATGGATACAAAATCAGCCATCAAAAATCAAAGGAGGGGCTGGAAATTTAGCTCAGTGGTTCTGGTGCCTGCCTTGTAAGCCAGGGTCCTGAGTTTGATCCCTGCAATCACATACAATGTTGGGCGTGGTGACTCACGCCCACCAGAAATCAATACTACATACCACAGTGCCAGGTGTGGTGGCTCACACCTGTAATCCCAGCACTCGGGAGGCAGAGGCAGGATGACTGCTGAGTTCGAGGCTTGCCTGGGCTACATAGTGAGCTCAGGGCCAGCCTGAACTACAAAGTGAGACCCTGTCTCAAAAAAAAAAAAAAAAATTCAATAGTTCCCAAGATTCAGGTGTCAGTCACATCTCCAGTTCTGGCTTCTGCTGAGACATGTAATTAAATCAATGATCCACACCAATCTCATTATCCAACAGTGTTCAAACATACCCTTAGTATTTGCTTCAGAACATCTTTTTTCTTTTTAGTGTATTTATTTGGGGGGATATTTTTGAAGTATGGTCTCACTATGTTCAAGGTGGCCTTGAACTCACAGTGAACCACCTGCCTGAGCCTCCCAAGCACTAGAAAGTATAGGCATGTGCCGCCATGCCCAGCCCAGGAAATCCTCCCTAATCTTCAAGTTCTACTACTTTTTGCTTAGCACTTTCTTCTTCATTTCTCTATTCTCTGTTTTACCATAAACAGTCTAGAGAAATCAAGCTTTTCCTTCAACACTTACTTAGAAATCTCCTCAGCTAAGTACCAATTTCATTGCTTGCAACTCTACCTCCCACGAAATAAGAACATAAATTGGTACAATCTTTATGGAAACAGTATATAAGCTCCTCAAAAGATTAAAATTGGAACTGTGGGAGACCACCCTATTGATTATGCCCACACCAGGCTGCAAGCAGTGCAGGCTGTAAAGAGATAACACCACAACTGGGGTTATTCTGAAAAGTGAGTCCAGCCAAAGCCTACCTGCTGAGGTTAGAGCGAGCCTCACCCATCCATTTCCTAAGTTAAAACCTTCTTTACTAAAAAGACAAGATTAATTATTAACTAGCAATTCTGTTTTGTCTGTTCTGTTCCTAATTCAAGAATGTTCCTTCTTTTACAATTCTTTCCTGCATCAGCAATGTATCCATAGTAATTTCACATAGTTCCTCCACATAGCTCCTTTACTTCAATCTAACTGTGATGTCACCAATAAATATTGATGGCTCTGGATGTTCAGAGCCTTTGCTTATTCAGCCTCACTTGCATGAGCCATGGTCATCCTGGCTCCTTGTACATGTCTCTTTAACTCTGCCTTTGAGTTTTTCCTTGAACCTATGTCATAGCACTGAGAAGGAGATCAGAACCCACAGCAGGGGTCTCTGATATAGAAGTACTACATTCATCAGCTCTATTCTGGTTACTATTTCCAAACAAACTGAAATTAGGGTCTCAAAGGGGATCTCTACTTCCATATTCACTGTAGCATTACTCACAACAAAGTAGGAAATCAACATTATGTGCCCACTGATAGGTAAAATGTAACAGACATACATATAATGGAATACTGTCCAGCCTCACAAAAGAAGGAAATCTTGCAATTGCTCTAATATGACTAGATATGGAAGATACTTGCTATGTGAAATAAATCAGGCGCAGAAAGAAATGTTGCATCATCTCACTCATATCCTGGTATGTTTTGGATTGAAATGTCACCTAGGTTACCTGTGCTGATGATTTGGTTCCCAATGCAGTAATATTCAAAGGCAGAGCTATTGGACAGTGATTGGCTAAAACGGGCTCTGATCTCCCAGATGGCTTAATCCATTAATGGGTTCATGATCTGATAAACTATGAGAAGGAATGAAATTCAGGAATGGAACCCAGTGCAGGGCAGTTGACCCCCAGGGATATGCCTTTGGGGGCAACAGCCTGTCTCTAGCCCCATCCTTCCTCCCACCCTTATTCTCTGGTTCCTGGCTGCCATAAGGCAAGCAGCTATCCCTTCACCACACCCTCCCAACATGATTCACTACTTCCCCACTGCTTCCCCACTTCCTCACTGCTTCTTCCTAAAAGAAGGGCCCATGGACTGAAGCCTCTGAAATGGTAAGCCAAGATAAAGCTTTCCTTCTTTAAATTGAATTAATTCTGTTATTTTTGTTACATTTTAGACATATGTAAAGTCTAAATAGCTGAAGTTCATAGATACAGAGACTAGAATGTGGTTCAGGGAATAAAGAAGTGGGCTGGTGGTGGAAAAGGTAATTAAATCTAACTTCTATGAGATAAATTCTGGATATCTGCTTTGAAGTATAACTAAACACCATATCATATACTCCAAATGTGCTAAGAAGTTGGGTCTTATGTTAAGTGCTTTCACTCCAAAAATAATAATAAAGACCAGAAGAGTATGTTAGGTGGTTTTATGGTTTAGATGTAGAACATGTCCTAAAAGCCTCATGTGTTCAGAGGTGGGATTATTCCCATTGGTGCCTTCAGCCACTGATAAATCCACAGGTCAGTGTGCTATTAGGGAGTGGGATCTAGTCAGAAGAAGTGTGACAGGGTCTTCCTGGGTGTATATCCTTCTGTAGCTCCTCCCTTCTATGTGTTCTGGCTGCCACAGCATGAGCAGCTATCCACCACCCAAATCCTTTCACCATGCCATTTCTGTGTGGGACTGGCTCATCATGGATTGAAAACATGAGCCAAAATAAACCTTTCCTTCCTTAAGCTGTGCTTATCGGGTAGTTTGTCAGAGCAATGAGGAAAGCAAGTAAAACAGGAAGTAAAGAAATATCTATGTCCTTAATGTTGGTAATAGTGATTCACGGATGATTTTCCCAAATTTGTTGAGTTATATACATTAAATATATACAACTTTCTAAGTGTAATTATAAAATGGTTTTTTTAAAGACTTATTTATGAGGCAACCTTATAAAACATGAATTTTAAGAGAATTCCATCCTAATCTGCATGTGCTATTGATTTACCACTATGTTCTCCCTAGTACTTTACCTCCTCTTCCTTGCCAAGGTTTAACTCTACTGGAAATGTTCATTACGGTGTAACAGTTGTCTTTCCCAAACTGTAAAGGAAGAAATTACAGCTTGAGAGTAGCAGACAAGTTACTGCTATTACTGTCATTTGCAAGTAGAGTGGATTAGAGTATTCGAGGTTCTACTGCAAAAACAAGTAAGTTTTAAGATTTCTATGATATAACACAATCAAAACCTATCTTTCACTCATGCATTAAAGTTCAATGCATATGTTCATGACTGGTCCCTTTTTCTTCAAGTGGTAACTCACAGCGCAGAGCATTCTTCATTTGTAGCTGTGTCCTCACTACCTAATTTATAAAGATGAGTACAGAAGGAGGCAAAGCAATTTGCAAATAGGAGAGTCACTATGGGCCAGGCCAGAAGTGGGTCCATCACTTCCACCCACATTCCAAGGACCAATATAGATACAACTCCCTTTGATCTCATTGTCTCCAACACACAGGATTAGTCAAGACGCTCTGTCCTCAGTTCTCAGGGCCTTAGGGTCAGAGTCCTACAGCTTAATGTTCTATCAAAGAATTCTGGGTCACTTGACGGCTCAACTGAGACATTGTGTCACCTTCAAATAAACATAATGAGGTAACAACACAGATTTTTTTTTTCCCTTCAATTCTTTCTCTGGCTTTACAAAATGCCAAAGGGGATATGTCCTCAAAATATCCTCTCATTATTCCTAATTTCTTCCACAGAGAAGGAAAACTTCCCCTGAAATGCTCTTTCTTAGTTTCAACACTCCCTCCAAAAATCCCCTGCCATAGAGACCTATGGTGGTTGTCTTTCCTCCTCCTCACTTCCATTTTGTTCTCTAACATTGTCTCTGTATCATCCTCTACCTTGGTTCTCCCATGGTGAATACATGGACTGACCCCGTGAGAAACATTCTTTTCCTGAAAGAAATCATTAGGGGCAGTAGATTGCAAATACTTCCACAGTTACAGTTTACTCTAAGTGCCAAACATATTAAAAGCAGTTGAATTCATCCTGCCTCCTAAAGGGTTACAAAGTTGGAAAGACCGGCAAATCTAAACATCTAATTTAACTGAACATCTACTTCCATCTGCCCATCTGACTTATCTCTGTATCCACATTTCTCAGCGCAATGTCCCCTGAGTAAAGGTAAATTATGTAGTTGTGGAAATATATCTAATAACAGTAATATCACAGATAATGACCAGGTACCTGACTGCATCAGTCTCAAAATGCCCTTCAACCTTTTAGTGGAAAACCTATTCTCCCACAGCCTTTCAGAAATGATCCCAAGTTAATTGGGATGTCAGGAAGGACTACTTTTAAAATCAGCAAGGGAAATCCATTTGAAGAAACATTTTTCACAGTGTAGACTAAAATGCCTTCCCTCTTTTAACTTAGGAAAGCACCACCTCTTTAGCAATTAATCATGATTGATTCCCATCTTCTTCAGGGGGACTTGCCATTTCTGTCTGTTCCACAATCTGTTTATGACCACACACACAGGTCTTACTAAATCCCACCTCAGTGTGGACTGAAAGTCAATTAAATAAATAAATTAAATTCTTTTTTTTTTTTTTTTTTGAGAGAGGGTCTCACTTTGTAGTTTAGGCTGGCCCTGAGCTCACTATGGAGCCCAGGCAAGCCTCCAACTCAGCAGTCCTCCTGCCTCTGCCTCCCAAGTGCTGGGATTACAGGCATGAGCCACCACACCCAGCAACAAATTAAATTCTTATATAATGTGTAAAGAATTTCACCTACGGGAGGCTTCATTTTGCATACAAGCCTTTGAAATACAACAGAACAATCAGTTCTTTTGGCTTTAGTTTTTATCAGGAAGAAAGTTCAAAGTACAGAAAATGATATGGGTTCAACAAAGAGCAACATCTTCTCTTGTTGCCTTATAGTAACTCAAATATGTCACATCTTTGAGCCACAACATATGGTCTAAATTTTATAGGCCCTGTCCGAAATCTCATCATTGTTGATCAGAGAATAAGATGGGGGAAAAAGAGCCAAACCTGTGGTATGCATTTTGAGATCCAGGCCAAGTATGCAAGGCCTTGTCAGCCCAGATGCTGGTAATTCATGCTGTACGGTGTACACAGAATGGTAGAATAAAGTCAAAACGTAATTCCCACAAGAGATCAAGGATATGGGAACACTTGCAAGGGAAGACAGGTCTTCCTAACTTCCTAATTAGTCTAGTTTATAATCAGACTTTCTAATTATAAATGGTAAGATCAGGGCCCACCCCTGGGTGAAGACTGAACTATGCAGATGGCATAGATGGGTGCTGGCTGACAGGAAAGATGCTGTTCCACTGCAGTGACTAGAATGGAACAAAGGAAACGAACTGCTGTGCGAGGCATTGCTCACTAGCGGTTAAGCAGAGGAAGGACTGGAATAACCCAGTGGCGAGGCCCTGGTGGCTGGGTTGGCAGCAGTGGGGAAGAGGACACTCTGGCCAACGGTTATTCACCAACAGGCCATTTCAGTATATAGTAGTTTGTGTAGTCACACTGATGTTCGCTAGCTGATGACCTGCTTCTCATGCATAGAACGAGGCCCTTTCAGCAGTACAAGAAAAGTTCTTTACTCCACTTGAATCATAATTCCTGGCCCTGTCATTTATATCACTGTCCAAAGATAAAAGGATCACAAAGACCTCACCCTCATCACGAGTCAATGCCCAGACAAAACAATAACTAACTCTGGCACTGTTTTCCAACAGTGTCCTCCCCAAATTCCTAAGATGAACACAACAATCTCAGTCCTGATATCCCCAGTCATAGATGTAGCAACACGAAAATGTCAAATAAAACTGATTCTTTGTCCTCAGTCAAAGCCATTAAGTCTCTCAAGGCAAAAACCAAGGATCTTCCTCATTCTGTCTTTGCATATTGTTGGACTATTGATACAGTGAATCGACTCTACCTTTAACACATGTATCAAATCTAACCAATTCAGTCTGCCTCAGTCCATTTCCTGTTGCTGTGAACAAATTAAACTAATTTATAAAGAAAAGTTTACTTTGGCTCATACTTGTCCGACTTGAAGTCGGACAACATGGCGTCAATAAGAGCTTTACTCTTCTTCAATTCATGGCTGACAGCAGAAAGCCAGCTGGTATGTATGAAAGGCAAAAAGTACCAAGGTTAGACTTGCTTGCTAACAAACAACCTCCGTGACACATGTAGAGATAGAAAGGCATTAATCTTTCTACTGGCCTAATCACCTCTTAAAGCCCTCACTTCCTAAACATAAAGAGCGAAGTGGAGCCCAGGCAAGCCTTGAACTCGGCAATCCTCCTGTCTCTGCCTCCCGAGTGCTGGGATTACAGGCATGAGCCACCACACCCAGCACTGTGGTATGTGGTATTGATTGCTGGTGGGCGTGAGTCTCCACACCCAGCATTTTATGTGGCTACCGGGATCAAACTCAGGACCTTGTGCTTGCGAGGCAGGCGCCAGAACCACTGAGCTAATCCTCCGGCCCAGAACATTTTTTTTGGTTCCCCCCTCCTGCTACTACACAGTGGCAATGAAGTTTCAAGCTGAGTTTCAGAGGTGACAAACCGTATTCAAACATAACACTGCCTAATTTTTGTGCTACTCTCAATCACTACAACAGGTCACCTGGACAATTCCAAGACTCCTGTGTGTCATCCTTGCTTCCATTCTTCCCAAACAGTCAGAAGTTTCTTTAAAAAAAAAAAAAAAAAGAAAGAAAGTCATTGCTCTCTGCCAATCATTGCTTTCCTTGGCCTTGGAGAACAAGGATATCGAAATCCAAACTCCTGCTCATCCTCGCCCCCCACTCATCTCCAAACTGCCTTTTTGTTCTTCGTCAAACTCACCAAGCCCATGTGCACCTCTAGCTGCCTCCCTCCCTCGTACTGCACCCTGTGTCTTCACATAGCTCACCCCATCTTTCTGTGTCATCTCCCCTCCTCAGAGATGTCTTCCCCTGAAACAAGACCCACCGAACCCCCAGGTTTCAGAACCCTTTACTCGGCTTTCTCATCCTCGATTGAGATGGGATGCACACACTCTCTTGATGTGCTCTATGCCTTGGCAGCTCTTGAAAGATGATTTCATCTTGATTCTTGTCTTCAAATGCACCACTGATGCTTCCCGGCACACACATCTAGAATTCCGGAGGAGATACTCCAGCACGCGCCACCACTCGTTTCATAGCAGTGCTCCGGGTTTGAGGCTTGCACCACCTGGTATGGTGGGCAGTGTCGTGGACGTGGGGGGCTACCGAGCAGCCAGCATGTGGATAATCGGAACTGAGAGGTACAGTAAGAGTGACACACACGTCACATCCTAAAGATGCAATATAAAAATGAAGCTATCTCACTGGTAAACCTTATGACACGGTACATGTTGAATGGCTATATTTGTTATATTTACATTACAGATTGAGTGGTTATATCTGCTATGTTTGAACAATACATTTAGTAAACTATATTATTAACTGAATTTCACCTGTTTCTTTCTACTTCTTAAAAATGCATTTATCTAAAAATTGCAAGTTATACATGTTGTTCCTCTGTGAAGCTCACATTCTCTTCCTACCACACAGCACAAGCTGACGCTCAGGGACTCCCTGAAGTCCTGGTGACCTGGCATGAAAGCTCCAGGAGCGTGAGCCAGTCCCGTCTCCACGCACCCTGCTCCCCACTGCCCGACGCAGACCTAGATCCCACACGGGCCCTTTAACACGGGCAGTAGAGAGGAGTAGGCCTTTCAGTTTTCTTTAGTTTCCTCATTAGTAAAATGGAAAAGGCATATCAAACACCTCAATAATTTGCAAAGACAAAATTAATTAATAGATATAGGACATTTTAAGTGGTTCCTGCACTATAGAAGTTTACTGCTATAATTGTTATTAAATGTGCATCTGCTTCAAACTGAAGGCCAGAGGATTTTCAGGTAATGATCAATAGTTCAGTTCACAAGCAATGTTTGTTAATAGACATTTCTAAATCATAATACCAGTCAGACTACTAATTTGTTTCGCTCCCGACAAAATTTTTTAATATACTGTTATCACTATACATGAAAGGCCCATGTTACACGTGAACAAAGGTGAATAACTTTCTGCCATTCATCACCAAGACAATCAGCAACCAGATTCTATTACCCTAGCTACACTGGAGATACACTACAAACATACACACACCCTCCACACACACCTTCCCTCCCATACACACAAGTCACACCCACTTACAATGAGAAAGGTAACTAAAGTTTCCACTGCAGTTAAAGGAGTTACCATGGAAACTCAGGAGTACACAACTTTAAAGAGAACAGAATTCTGTCTCTTGAATTCACTGATGAACTGATTTCTTGGCTTGTCAAAGGCCACACTACGAATTAGAACCCATACAAAGACTTACATCAAAGGAACTCACCCACATAGCTTTGGAGTTGAAAAGCAGCATTTTCAGATAGTTGAAAGTTCAGAAATATAAAAAGGAAAATCAATTTATTAAGGAGATGTTGCAACAGGTATAATAAGGAATGTTTAGGGTACTAGTTGAAATAAAAAATAAAAACAGTATAACTACAGCTCTAGGAATATCAGGATATTATTATTATTATTATTATTATTATTATTATTATTATTATTATTTTAGGGTCTTGCTTTGTAGTTCACGCTGCCTCTGAGCTCACTATGTAGCCCAGGCAAGCCTGGAATTCAGCAATCCTCCTGTCTCTGCCTCCCAAGTGCTGGGATGACAGGCATGAGCCACCATGCCCGGCACTGTGGTATGTGGTAGTGATTGCTAGTGGGCATGAGTCACCACACCCAGCATTGTACGTGGTTACCAAGATCGAACTCAGGACCTTGTGCTTGAGAGGCAGGCGCCAGAACCACTGAGCTAAATCTCCAGCCCCAGGATATAATTATCATATTTGAGTTTTTCTAGTTATCATGATAACTAAAATCTTTTCTGCTTTGGCCAATATTATTCCATTGCAAAAGATGAGTTTAAACAAATTTCAGATGCTCAAGATGAACAACTTAAGCAAATGAAGATGGGTTGGTTGGATAGTAAGGGGTTTTTGCCATTTTCTTGGCTTGCACTGCAAGTACAATTGATTTAATTATCCTAATGGAAAATTCAAAGTGTTTTACAAGGGCTAATTTCTTTTTTTTAATTTATTGGTACATAATTTCAAATTACCTGGTGCTGGGTATGTTTGTGTGTGCGTGTGTGCACACTCGCACACACACACATAGACATGCCTACAGAATGAAGTGGCTTCCTTGGGTTGTACCTAATTGGTAGGCACTGCTTTAGTGGGTAACCTTATCCTGATACGCTTATGTCAATTATCCAAATATATGACACCTGCCTCATCCCCTAACACAGCCACCAATTAAATTATGTCTGACACCTGCCTCACCCCCTAATACAGCCACTGATTAAATTACTAGGTAAGGGAGAAAGACTTCCTCATTGAATGCAATTTGGAAATGGTCAGTGAAAGTTCAAGCAGTTTTCTCATGCATAACCTACCTATAAACCAACAGCAATTTCATGTTGACAAAAAGTCAGACGAAAGATACTAAACAGAGTGATTCTGTCAACTTTTAAACATTTTAGAATAAAGCTGTCATGCTTAAGCCCAAAAATTTGCTTTGAAGACTGTCAACTGGTATACCCTTCAGACCTGTGGCATGTGATTGAGCTTTACTTTCATTTGTTTTATTGTATCTGGTTCTTTAATTCACTTTTAAATTGCTTAAACTTTCTGTCAATATATATATTTGACTGATAAAATGTATTAGAACATGATATAGCTGAAGTAGAACACAGGAAGAACATCCCCAAACCAAAAATCCACATACTCTAAAATCTGAAACTTTTTCCAGAGTTGATATGCCACAAGTAGAAAATTCCACACCTGATCTCATATCATGGGGGGGGGGGTGTTAAGTCAAAACACAGGTGCACAAAATTTCTGTATAAAACTACCTTTGGGCTATGTGTACAAGAAACACATGTGGATATGAAACACTTCACTTTCATGTTTAGTCCTACCTCCAAGACATTTCATTGGATATATGCAGATATTCCAACATTCAGGAAAAACTAAAAAATGTAAAACACTTGTGGATAAAGTTTCAAGTATTTTGGGTAAAGGACACTTGATTTTTATAGATATCATTAATAAATTCTGTCTCACATCCCTTGAATCTGAGGTCCAAATTTCCAATTTCCTTTTTTTTTTAAGTCAAAGAATATAAATGTCAGTTCTAAGAGAGCTAAAAAAAAGAAAAAAAAAAAAACCTAGAAGGCCAGAGGGTTAGCTCAGTGGTTCTGGTGCCTACTTCGCAAGTGCAAGGTCCTGAGTTCCATCCCTGGTAACCACATACAATGCTGGGCATGGAAACTCATGCCCACCAGCAATCAATACCACATACCACAGTGCCGGTTGTGGTGGCTCATGCCCATAATCCCAGCACTCGGGAGGCAGAGACAGGAGGGAGGATTGCTGAGTTCAAGGCTTGCCTAGGCTACAAAGTGAGCTCAGAGCCAGCCTGAACTACAAAGCGAGACCGTCTCAAAAAAAAAAACCTAGAAAGTGTAAAACCTCTTCAATACAAATTAGATATTGAAGAAACTAGTTGACAATGCAAATGATTATGAGCTTGGACTAATTAGGAGCTAAAATAGTGGTAAACTAGAACAAAGTATAAGTAACTGGGAAATAAGAAAATATATACACTTTAATATATGAAGAATCATAAACTACTGGGCCCCAATTATAAATCTCTTACTGGTTGGGTTGAGTTATACAAACCCCTAAAGGTGAATGAGAATAAATAAATCAAACACATAATACTTTTAAGTTAAAATGAAGATGGAGCAGTTAGATATAGTGACTGACTTCTACATACCCAGCTCCTTGGGGGTCTGAGGCAGGAGTATTACATGTGTAGGAGTCTTAGACCAGCCTAG
>PVIC010056087.1:0-11008 GCA_004025085.1 Thryonomys swinderianus
AGAAGAGACAAGTTTTGGAAGTCAACTTTCAATCTTGGTTCCTAAGAAGACTTTTAATTACAGAGAAAATTATGTGCAGTAGTATTTCTTTCCAGCGAATACATGTTATATATTTTAACAGCTTTTTCTAAATAATTTCTCAGTGTTCATTTAAAATGATTCAGCTCTTTTCAGTTTTTACTACAGGTTTTTCCAAGTCTGTCTGTGTGCCGAAGCAAAATTATGAATGGCACTTCGAAGAGCTGAGTTTCCTTCAGAGACATCAGAGGAACTGATAACTGAATACAGTGCTCGATTATATGCTGCAAAATAAAGATTTGCTTGGTGACGAATAAAGTTAAATTCTAAACAGCTCTCTTACCCACTTTCCTAGTACTGTTTCTCCACCCAGAATCCCATAGGCATTAACTTTACTCATGGAATAAATGTTTATCTACTACTTCAATACAAGAAGCACTCTGGGAAGACAGAAAAGAGACGGACAGGACAGACACAAGAAATAAACAGCAGTGTAGTACTTTCCAAACAGAGGCATTTATGAAAAGTCATCACAGAATGAAACTGGGAATAAATGAGTAACTATCTAGAGGGGGTCAAAAAGACATCCAGAAAAGGTGGTCTTCAAGGATTAGTACACGAAAAGAAAGAAGGCAGTATAGGATCCTGGAAATAGCAAGGTGACTACAATAGCAAGTAGAGAGTGGCCTGGGGCTAGACAGAAAGTATGCCCTGCATTATGTACTGTCATAGGGATTCCTAGAGCTTTTAGATTAGAGGAATAAGGGATCATACACACACACACACATGTATATATGTGTATGTATATATGTGTGTATATATGTGCATTTTATATATATAAAATGTAACACATAGGACTTATGAGAAACTCATTACACAGATGAGGTGCCCCAGGAAAACAAATACTGTATTGCCAGAATTTTTAGTATATAATTGAATCATACATATACAAATCAATATATTTAAGGGTACAAAGGAAACAAACATTCATGACAGTAAAAAAGGACTTCATTTTATTTGACTGGGACTCTTGATAGAGGGCTACATTTTCCTCAATATCCTCTGGCAGAAAAGGCAACCTGATATGGAGATAGCTGTAGTAATACTGCATTAGATAACTACCATTAAGTATGTATGTGCAGAAAATCGAATGGATAGGCCTCTGACTTGTATAACTATAAAATGCAAGCTCTATGTCCTCAGTTGGAGGACCTTAGAGTGCAATAAGGGAGAATATTTCTTCACTGTGAGTAAAGACAAAAGGCAGCAGAGTAAAAAAAGAGGTAAAATTCACTATAATTATTTTCATCACCTCAGAGTTGTTTTGTAAACAACTCTTGTATGTAGTAAACACTCAATAAATGCCAAGGTACCATTACCACAATTTTTATTGCTTTTTAAAAAAAAACAGTGTTAGCCCCAACTAGTCCTTCAAGAAACTTACCTCTATGGTTTTTATAGAAAATACAATTATTGGCACAGGTATCAGGATGCGCATCCCAAAAATCAGGGCCGCAAAAGCACAGTGGTGGTAAAGTAATATTATACAGCTTCATTTTCTCCTGGACCTGGGCACGTAAAGCTTCTACATATCTATGAAATACAATAATGATCAGGCAAAGTGAACTTCTAGGAAATCAGTAAGCATGAATCCTGATTTAACAACTTGCTTTAACTGTAAAAGCTATTTCATACATCTGGACCTTGATCCCTCTCCTATACGATGAGGAACAGAACTAGGAAAAACGCTGTGCTATTTCTGTGAAGTATTAAACAATCAAGATATTTGTGACATTAAATATCCTCAAGTGAGGAAAGGTGTGAGAAAAGAGTCAATTCTCTTTTAAGAGAAATGATAATACAACTTCCTATTAAGTTTCCTCTAGAGCCAGAATTTGATACAAAATTTTTCACGTTACCTTACATATTCCTTTTCTCTCTGTTGTTGCTTTTCTCCGGTACCTTTTACTTCTTCAAGTCGTAACTGGTCTAACCTGTCACTTATCTTTTCTTCTGAGCATGATGCGCCACAAGAGCTCATTCTTGGGATTTTCTGCTCTCCAACATAATGTTGTTGCTCTTTCTTTTTCTTAACTCTGTGAATAAAATCATAACACAATCAGAAATTTTATAAAGCTGTTATTAAAAATTAGCTTCTGGATCCAAATAGATCAAGAAGTTCCCAGGGCCGGAGGGTTAGCTCAGTGGTTCCGGCGCCTGCTTCGCAAGCGCAAGGTCCTGAGTTCGATCCCCGGTAACCACATATAATGCTGGGCGTGGAGACACGCCCACCAACAATCAACACCACATACCACAATGCCAGACGTGGTGGCTCACGCCTGTCATCCCATCACTCGGGAGGCAGAGACAGGAGGATTGCTGAGTTCGCGGCGGCTTGCCTGGGCACCACAGTGAGCTCAGGGCCAGCCTGAACTACAAAGCGAGACCCTGTCTCAAAAAGCAAAAAAAAGAAGTTCCCAAATAAGTTCAACACCCAAGAGTATCTTCCAAGGTTCCAGCTAATTTGAGTTTATCTGACAGTCACCTAAATACAAAGCCTCTCAGAGGGAAATGAGCATAAATTTACTGTAAGAATCTCAGCACAAGAGCCATTTCAAGTCAAAACTACAAGAAGACAGGGCTTTTGCTTCTGGCCAAAAACAGAGTAACAGGGACTGGATTTGTTCTCCCACTCTGAAGAACAAAAGAAACTTAAACAGAAGGTAGCAGCTCCTGAAAGATGGGAAACAAACAAAGCCAGTCCTGTACCTGTCAGATGTTACTTCCTTCAATGTTTCCAGGCAATGGCACAGGGCAGAATTCAAGTGGAGACTGGGGTGAACTCCTTGAGTTAAGGAAATATAGTTGAGACTGCAGAGAAAGAAAACCAGGGCCACTGCACAGAATACCAGTGGGGGAGAGCTGACCCGAGAAAAAACCCCAGAAATGAACAGTCTCCTTCTAGTACACAGCAAAACACTGTGCACATATGCAAGGAAGGCCAGGGAAAAAAAGCACCCAAAGTAATATGAGGGAACATTGCTTAGTGTTTGCATAACACAGAAAATAGTACCTGTTCCCACTGGTCATGGTCCAGAACCTATTAAA
The DNA here is from genome assembly GCA_004025085.1 of Thryonomys swinderianus. Lineage (NCBI taxonomy): Eukaryota > Metazoa > Chordata > Mammalia > Rodentia > Thryonomyidae > Thryonomys > Thryonomys swinderianus. The sequence goes on from PVIC010056087.1 coordinate 3,127, forward strand.
CCATAAGCCAAAATAAACCTTTTCTCCTTATAAGCTTATTATCTCAGGTATTTGGTACAGTAATGGAAAGCTGCCTAATTCAACCAGCAACCAACCAAATAAAATTTGTAATATCTGACATCCAGTCAATGATCACCAGGCACACAAAAAGGCAAGAAAACAATTCATTAAGAGAATAATCCGTAGGGCCAGAGATCTAGCTCAGTGGTTCTGGTGCCTGCCTAGCAAGTGCAAATTCCTGATTTTGACCCCTGCTAACTATATACAACAATACTGGGTGTGGTGACTCACACTCACTGGCAATTGGTGCCACATACCACAAATGCAGCGCTTGGTGGCTCAGCCCTGTAATCCCAGCACCCAGTAGGCAGAGGCAGGAGAATTACTGAGTTCAAGGCTTGCCTGAGCTACATAGTGAGCTCAGGGCCAGCCTGAACTACAAAGCAAGACCCTGTCTCAAAAAATAGACAGATGATAGATATCTGGATGGATAGATAGATAGATATAGATAGATGAACAAGTGAATTTAAAATGATGAAATAGGGTTGAGGATTTAGCTTAGTGGTTCTGGCATCTGCCTGGAAAGCACAAGGTTCCAAGTTCGATCCCAGGTACCACATATCACAATGCCAGACATGATGGATGCCTGTAATCCAGCACTCAGAAGGAAGAGGCAGAAGGATTGCTGCAAGTTTGAGGGTATCCTGGGCTACATAGTTAGATCAGGGCCAGTCTGAACTACAAAGCAAGAACCTGTGTCAAAAAAAAAAAAAAAAGATGAAATAAGTTGTGCCAGACATACAAAAGCTGAAAAAAAAAAAAAAGGGCCGGAGATTTAGCTCAATGGTTCCAGTATAATGCCAGGTATAGTGGCTCATGCTTGTAATCTCAGCACTCAGGAGGCAGAGGCAGGAAGAATGCTGAGTTCAAGGCTTGCCTGGGCTACACAGCGAGCTCAGGGCTAGCCTGAACTACATAACAAGACTCTGTCTCAAAAAAAAAAAAAAAGGCCCGGAGGGTTAGCTCAGTGGTTCCGGCGCCTGCCTTGCAAGCGCAAGGTCCTGAGTTCGATCCCCGGTAACCACATATAATGCTGGGCGTGGAGACACGCCCACCAACAATCAACACCACATACCACAGTGCTGGACATGATGGCTCACGCCTGTAATCCCAGCACTCGGGAGGCAGAGACAAGAGGATTGCTGAGTTTGCGGCGGCTTGCCTGGGCACCATAGTGAGCTCAGGGCCAGCCTGAACTACAAAATGAGACCCTGTCTCAAAAAGCAAAAAAAAAACAACAACAACAACAAAAAAAACCTGGGCCGGAGGGTTAGCTCAGTGGTTCCAGCACCTGCCTCGCAAGTGCAAGGTCCTGAGTTCGATGCCCAGTAACCACATACAATGCTGGGCATGGAGACTAACACCCACGAGCCATCAATACCACATACCACAGTGCCGGGTGTGGTGGCTCAAGCCTGTAATCCCAGCACTTGGGAGGCAGAGACAGGAGGATTGCTGAGTTCGAGGCTGGACTACATAGTGAGCTCAGAGCCAGCCTGAACTACAAAGCAAGACCCTGTCTCAAAAAAAAAAAAAAAAAAACAAAACCTGGAAAACATTCATTTCCAGCAGACTCACAATTACAAGAAATCCTAAAAGATATCCTTTCTGCAGAGGAAAATGATAGTGCAGTTTAATATATTTATGATTTTTCTCAGTTGAATCTTTAAGTAATAACTTGCCGCTTAAACCAAAATAACATATTCCATATTTTTGTAAAATGCATGACAACATGGGGCCGGAGATTTAGCTCAGTGGTTCCAGCACCTGCCTCGCAAGCGCAAGGTCCTGAGTTCGATCCCCCATAACCACATACAATGCTGGGTGTGGTGACTCAGGCCCACCAGCAATCAATACCACATACCATAGTGTCGGGCGTGGTGGCTCGTGCCTGTAATCCCAGCACTTGGGAGGCAGAGGCAGGAGGATTGCTGAGTTTGAGGCTTACCTGGGCTACATAGTGAGCTTAGGGCCAGCCTGAACTATAAAGCGAGAACCTGTCTCAAAAAAAAAAAAAAAGCATGACAAGATTATGAAGGACGTAGGGAATAATGAACATATATTATTACAGATTATTGTACTACACAAGTAGTATAATTTCAAACTAGCCTGGAAAAATTTTAGGGATATATATATATATATATATATATATATATGTCTATATAATGAGCCCTAGAACACCAAATAAAATAACAACAGAAAGAGTTACAGCTACTAAGCCAATAAAGATCAAATGTACCTGTAAAAAAATTGAAAAGTAATTCAAAATAAGTAAAAAAAGAGAAAATAAAAATACAATCGGTGGGATACAAATAATATAGTCATATACTAACCCTATCAATAATCGTATTAAAGGTATGAAGTCTAAATACCTCAACTAAGAGGCAAGAGTTGTCAGATTTGACAAAATCAAACTACATAGATCCAACTACATGGTCAAGCTATGTATTTTTTTAAAGATACATGTTTTAAACAAATAGTTTAAAAATAAAAGGATAAAAAAAGAAACCATGCTAAGCTAATTAAAAGAAGACTGAAGTGAGGCTGGGGATTTATCTCATGGTTCTGGCACCTGCCTTCCAAGCACAAGGTCACAAATTCAATCCCTGGTACAAAAAAACAAAACAAAAAATCCAAAAAAATGCCCCCCCAAAACCAAACAACAACAAAAAAAACCCAACCCCTACATGGCCAGGGATTTAGCTCAAGTGGTACTGCACTTACCTTGGAAGCACAAGGGCCAGAATTAGATCTCCAGTACCACAGAAACATAAAACTAAAAGATTTTTAAAAAGAAGACTGAAGTGATATATAAACACACATATATCAAGACATGTATACAGACACATATCAGATATGTATACTCCCATATATATGTATAGATCATACATGTGTAACTGGGCATATACATATATAGACATGTAGATTTCAGATCAAAGAAAATTATCAAGGATAAAGATGCCTGCTTCATAATGATTAAAGAGAAATAACAACCCTAAATATTTACGTACCGAACAACAGAGCTCCAAAATAGTTGAAGGAAGTCCTGTAGAACTTCAAGGAGATATATACAAATCCAGTTACATGAACCAATTTTAATACCCCTTCCTCAAGTACTGATAGAATAAGTACACAGAAAAATGGCAAGTATAGAGTTGATAGATACTACCAACCAACCTGACCTACAAGGCATTTACAGAACACTAAAACATTTACAGAATATACATTATTCTAATGCAAGACTCTTCAACTTGGAACATTTGTCAAGATAATTGTCTGGGCCATAAAACAAATGTCAATGCAACAAAAGGATTCAAATCATACACACATACTCTTTGACAATAATGAAATTGAATTAGAAATCAGTAACAAGTAGATTCTTGGAAAACACCAATAAATGACTCACTATTAAAGTATAATCAAAGAATAAAAAGCAGAAATTATAAGGAATTTTAAGCATAATTAATTTATTGGATGCTGTTAGAGTTCCTAGTAGGAAACATATAGTACTAAATGCCTAAGAAGAGATCTCAAATAGAAGACCTCATTCTTAAGAAATTTAAAAAGAGGAGAAATTAAGCTGACGAAGAAATTTAAAACAGCAATCAGTGAAACAGAAAACAGAAAAATAACAAAATGAACCCTAAAGCCAGAACTTTGAAATGATCAATATATCTGATAAATCCTTAGCTAGTCTGATGATACTATTAATATTTTTTTTAATGAAAAAAAAATGGGCTGGGGATGTAGCGCAGAGGCTCAGCCACCTGCCTGGCAGGTGCAAAGTCCTAAATTCCATCCCTTGTACTGAAAAAAATAAGAAGAAAAAAAATACTGATTCTTTGCCCAGTCGATCTGTCAATTTGTGACAGTGGAGTAGGAGTATTGAAGTCCCCTACTACTACTGTATTAGTGGTTATCATTAATGTTTGTTTTATATAGTTGAGTGCATTAGAGTTTGGTGCATAAATCTTTATGATTGTTCTTTCTTTTTCCTAGATTGTTCCCTGTATGAGAATATAATGAACTTCTTTGCCTCTCTTAATCTGTTTTGGTTTGAAATCTATTTTATCTGCAAATAAGATAGCCACTCCAGATTTTTTGCAGTTTCCTGTCACATGGAGAATTGTTTTCCATCCCTTTATTTTCAGTCTAAGGGTTTCTTTCTGGATTAGGTGTTTCCTGTATGCAGCAGATTGTAGGATCTTGCTTCTTGATTCAATTTGCCAGTCTGTGTCTTTTAATTGGACCATTGAGTCCACTGCCATTAATGGTTATGACTGATATGGACAGACTTAGAGCTGCCATGTTTTCCTATTCTTGGCTCTTTTAGTGAAATAAATAGGTCACAGACATATAAATACCATATCTTTTCCCTGGTATTAGAACCTGTAGATGTAAATGAGTTCTAGAATGTATGATAGATTTTGTGAAATAGGAAATATTCAAAGGGAATGTAGTAGGGGAAAGTAATGAGGAGAAAGAATAAATATGATTTGAAAAGAAAAAGAAAGCACATGTATATGGGGGAGGGGGGTTGTGGATGGGTAGGGATATGGGTAAAAAAGAGAATTAACTTGTGTCATACGCTGGTACAAATTTCCCAATGTTGAGTGTGATTGTGAGCTGTATATAAAATGTACCAATAAAGAATTGAATTTTTGGGCCGGAGGGTTAGCTCAGTGGTTCCGGCGCCTGCCTTGCGAGCGCAAGGACTTGAGTTCGATCCCCCGTAACCACATATAATGCTGGGCGTGGAGACTCACGTCCACCAACAATCAACACCGCACACCACAATGCTGGACGTGGTGGCTCACGCCTGTAATCCCAGCACTCGGGAGGTAGAGACAAGAGGATTGCTGGGTTCGTGGCGGCTTGCCTGGGCACCATAGTGAGCTCAGGGCCAGCCTGAACTACAAAGTGAGACCCTGTCTCCAAAAAAAAGCAAAAAAAAAAAAAGAATTTTTAAAAAAAATAAGGCATGCTATCATTACAGATTCTGTAGATATTAAAAGGAGATGACTTAGGACAATTTTATGCCAATAAATTAGACAACTTAGATGAAATGTTAAATTATTTGAAAACTACTAGTTACTTAATCTCAGAAAAAATAGATGACACAAACAGACCTATATTAATATTACTGAAACTGTAGTTATCAACTTTTCCACAATTAGGAATCCAAAATCAGATCATTTAACTAGGAAATTCTACCAAACAATTAGGGAAGAAACAATACCAATTACATAAAAACTCCCCAGAAAACAGAAGAGTGAATACTTAACAGTTCATTCTGTGAAGCTAGTATTAACCTGAACCAAAGCCTGATAAAGATAATAGACTAAAGAAAGTGTAAATTAACCTCTCAAAACACAGATGAAAAAATCCAAAATAAAACTTTAGCAAATAAAAAGATGATACATTATTACCAAACCAAGTAACATACAACCCAGGAACTCAGAGTTGGTTTAACATCAAAAGTCAAACAATTTTCTTTTCTTTTTTTCTTTTCCTCTCCTCTCCTCTCTTCTCTTCTTCTCTCCCCTCTTCTTTCTTTTCTTTTCTTACTTTTCCTTTTTTTTTTGGTAGTACTGAGATTGAACCCCAGACCTTCACACTGAGCCATTTCTTCAGCCCTACCCCTACCCTTTTATATTTAGAGACAAGATCTCACTAAATTGCCTAGATGAGACTCAAAGTTGATCATTCTGCCTCAGCCTTCAGAGTACTAGGATTATAAGCATGCACTACCATGTAATTCACCATATTAATAAACTTTAAGAAAAGGAAAAAACTTTTAAAAAGAAAACTAAAACTTTATGATAATGTCAACAGAAAAAAATTTTGTAAAATCCAACATCAATTTCTGATTAAAAAGACTTCTCGCCGGGCATGATGGCTCACGCCTGTCATTCCAGCACTCAGGAGGCAGAGACAGGAGGATTACTGAGTTTGAGGCTTGTCTGGGCTACATAGTGAGCTCATATCTTTGGTCAGAAGTATCCCTAAATATATATTTTATCTACTTTAAATGTACTATTTTAAAATTTCAATTTATTATTTTATAGTATATGGAAACGAATGATTCACTTTTGTGTACAAATACTTGTCCACATTTGATAAAGTAAACTGCTTACTATTGAACTGTAAAAGTTCTTTATATATTCTGGATATAAGACCCTTGTCAAATACACATTTACAAATAGTTTCTCCCATTTTGCAATTGTCTTTTCACTTCCCTGATGGTTTTTAATTTTGATAAAGTCCAGCTCAACAATCTTTTATTGATAATTTTTTAAACACTTTATTGGTATATTATATATACACATCACAATTACTCTCCACATTGAGGGTTTGCACCAGTATATGACACAACTTAATTTATTTGATACTTCTTTTTAAAGAAAAATAAATAGTATTTGAAAAATACACAAAGGCGATGCAGTAGAGAAAATAGTCTTTTCAACATACAAAAAAATATGTGTTGTACCATGTACGAAAATTAACTCAAACTGGATCACAGACCTAAATGTAAAACCTCAAGTGATAATACTTCTAGCAGAAAACATTAGAGAAAATCTTTGTGACCTTGAGCTGGGTAAAGATTTGTTAAATATCACTGGCTTTGCCTGGTGGTACACCTATAGTCCCAGCACTCTGGGAGGCTGAGGCAAGTTCAAACTTAGACTGAGCAACTTGAAATAAAATACAAAAATAGGTTAGGTATACAGCTCATTGTGAAGGCCTGGGTTCAACCCCTTGTACTGAGAAACAAACAAACAAGACAAAAACAAAAGCACAATCTATAGCAGAACACATTGAAAAACAGAGCTTCATCAAAATTTAAAACTCCTTTTAAAAAGACATTAAAAAGAGAATGTTAAGACTAAGAAATAAGCCACAGACTTAAAGAAAAATATTGGCAAAGCATATATTTGATAAAGTATTTGTATCTCACGATCCAGCAATAAGACATCCCAATTTTGAAATCTGAGTTTCAAGAGCCCACCAAAACAACACACAGATAGCAAATAAAGACAAGAAAAGATGCTCAACATCAGTAGTCATTCAGAAAATGCAAACTGAAACCACAATGAGTTATTACTACACATACATCTATTCAAACAGCTAAAATGAAAAGATATCAATCATTGCAAGTGTTGGTAAGAATGTAAAGAAACGTGAACCCTCCAATATTGCTGGTCATATTTTAAAATGGACGATTACATTAAAAAAAATTTGACAAGCTCTTTTACAACTGAAATACACATCTATCACATAATCCAGCCATTCTATTTTACAGGTGTTTAACCAAGAGAAAAGGAAATGTATATACAGAGATTTGTACACCAATTTCATCGGAGCCACAAACTAGGAACAACCTACATGTACATCAATCTACAATTGGGTAAACAATTGCAGTACATTCATAAAACAGAATACTGCTCAGGAACAAAAAGACAAATTCTTGACCCATACAGGATAATTCTCAAAATAATACAACTGAGTAAAAAGAACAAGGTACAAAAGAGTGTATACTTTATGATTTCATTTACAAGCATGTCTTGTTTTATCTTGCTTTACTATGCTTCATAGTACTGAATTTTTTTTTTTTTTTTTTTCTTTTTGGAGACAGGGTCTTGCTTTGTAGTTCAGGCTGGCCCTGAGCTCACTATGGTGCCCAGGCAAGCCGCCGCGAACTCAGCAATCCTCCCGTCTCTGCCTCCAGAGTGCTGGGATTACAGGCGTGAGCCACCACGCCCAGCATTATATGTGGTAACCGGGGATCGAACTCAGGTCCTTACGCTTGCGAGGCAGGCGC
>PVIC010056088.1:0-11041 GCA_004025085.1 Thryonomys swinderianus
TTAAGGTTTTCAAAGCAGATGGAATAGTTTGAGCAATACATACAGTTACTGTAATGAACTGCATGCAAAATAACTACAAAGGGAAATTAAGTAGATACATTTGGTTGAAATGTTGAGACAAAGGCTGAAAGCTCCTAAAACATTCAGCAGAACAACAGTAAGACTGACAACTGAGACAGTGAAAGCTGGAAACAAATGGAATAACATCTTTGAAAGAAGGCACATGGACAAATTTGGCATTCATTAGGTTCCTGTTGTGTGTAAGGCTTCAGGCCAGCCCTTTAGCCCCTTTAATCATCATATCCTGATGCTGAGATAAGTTTCTTTTCCTCACTTTAATGAAAAGAACTTGAGGTTTGGAAAAGCTAACTATTTCCATAATGTCAGAGAGCTAACACTGGTACAATTTAAACTTCATTGTAACAGACTAATATATGTAAACATACATAGTCACATTCCTTTATTCTTATTTACTTTCTTTTCCCCATTCTTGTGAGTCTGGCCAGGCTCTGTGCCCCAGTGTTCCCTGGCTTGGAAATCTCAGTGCTACTTCTTATAGTATTTATGACAGTATACTTGGGCTAAAATAAAAAAAAAAATAGAGAAAAGTGAATGTGGTGAAACACTAGTATCTAATATTGGATAACAAGTGGACAGATCACATTAGTACAGATACTGGGCACTCACTGAGCATACAGAGAATCCATTTAATTGGCATCTTTTCTTGCAATGCACCAGTGTGCATCTACACTCCATTTTGACACCATGGTAGATGACTGTAATGCTACCTTCTGTCTTGTTAGCACTGCATTATAAAATGTGTATTATTATAGAAAATTGGCAAGGTGATGAGCTGTCACTTTAGCTAAGAGAATATCCTATTTTAATGAATATTATTTCATAAGGAAATGTGCTGATGACAGCTTATTTCAGTGGAAACTGTTGATGCATAACCTTTTTGCTACACAACATTATATCAGTAATGACGGTACCTGATAAAACCTAGCACTATACACTAGGAATACGTTGCCAAGAATAATATTTAAGAAAGGAGCACATAAGCATAAGTAAAATATTTTAATCTACTTCCTTAAACTATATTACACATTCTATGAGAGACATGCATTTTTTAATATAAGGTAGTCATTTATATCCCAGTAATATTTTGAAATGTATGTTTTTTCCTTCGGGTTTGTGAAAACAAGTAAGAGCGTGTCAAAGTATGAATTTATGTGTGTCAATGAAGGGGTACATGGGTATTAAAAGATGACCCCGCTTTGCAGCAGTGAACCCACAGTGTTTCACCTTATGATAGTGTAAAGCACATACACTGAGAAGAGGACATGAATAAGAGCTCCTGATTCTGGGTTTTCATCTTTTCCCATGCCCAGGACACACACATGTGCCCTCTGGAGAGGCTGGCAGGAGCCCCAGGCTCTCCGAAGAATCACCCAGGCTATGAACCTACAGCTGTGGAGCAACAGGAAGCCACACGGGCAGGCGGCAGGCCCTGTGCAGTCACTGTTCTGCTGGTGCTTTCAGATCACATCTTGTCATCCATAGTTTACCAATTCCTGTGACTTTCCCAGAAATGTCTGAAGTATAGCTAGGTTTTACCTGAGTGTCTCCAGCGCCTCGTGTGAGAGGTTAATGATTCCAAAAGGTAAAAACCTCAAACAGGAAGGGGTTCCTGTTTTGCCACAGCTGTAGCATCATAGCCTGGGTGATTCTTCGGTTGCTCACCTGAGGCATGTACAAAAAGCAGGGCTCAGCTAGGGCACCGAGGATGGCTGGCTCCTGCTCTTCCCGTCTGACTCAGAGGTCTGGGTGAGGGTTCCACTCAAAACAGCAGGAGAGCACCGAGCGAACAAAGACTGAAGACATGAGGCCTCTTGTGTGCAGGTTCTTAAATGGCGCAGTACCATCAAAATAGGTCACAAGAAAAGCTCTGATTCAAGAACAAATGAGCGATGATAGAGGAGGCATGCAAGTCGAGAAGTGGCAGGAATTATTGGAATTCTCTTTTTACATGATCAACTACGTTTTTAGCCTCTGCGACAGTGCATATCCCTTGTACGTGTGAAATGTCTCCTGCCTAGGACTCCAAAAGCCTCGTTCAACTACAGTATTAGCTCGAAGGTGAGGACCACTTTCCTCTGCATTCCTCCCTCCACTACTTCCTTTTTGATTTGCTCTAATGGATCACAGAAAACTTGCTCTGTTCCTGGCTGAATTTTCTACTCTTAGCCTTTGTTCACATTCTTGGGCTCTTTCTGAAATGCTTCCTCTCTTTTTTGTATTCTCTCATATTTTTCAAAAGTAGTTCAGTTTTCACTGTTTTGTAAGATTACTCTAAATCATACTGGTTCATGTGTTATCATCTGAAAGTACGTAAAGTATTTCTTTATAACTCATGTGACTATTAATAGATTAGGTAGCCTTGCTACTTCAACTTTTGTTCTAGTATTATTATTTAATCCTACCCACACCTGGATTTGAAATTCCCTGAGAGCAACAACTGTGAATATCTTTCTATTTCCTACAACTTTGGATTCAGTAATGAACACATAACTGCTGAATAATTTATTGCTAATTGTGAGCAATTAAAACAAAAACGAAATGTGCAGCAGATTAAAGATTTCCCAAGTTTGCATAAAAACTGAAAATGTATGTGATTTAGTTGTTTTAAATATAAGGAAGATAATTATCAAAGGACATTTTGAGAGTTTTTAAATATTTTTTATTTCAGATGGATTTTAATGTCATAAAAGTAGTATTTCTGGAATACATGATTATTTTTAGTTGTTGGACAAAAAGCTAAAACTAAATTTAGTTTTAAGACATGTAAAAAATTTATTTAAAATATGGGGTTCTGATTGCACTAGTTGTACTGGTCATCTTTTTATCATCATAACAAATATATACCTAAGATAACCAACCTATTAGAAGAAAATGTTTATGTAGGCACACAGTCCTGGAGTACACTCCAGTACCTAGGAACCCCATCGCCTTTGGGCCTGTCTCAAAGCAGTCCACGAGGTTGAGTACAGAGATTACGGCAAAATTACTCACCTCAACTTAAGAGATAGTGAGGAAGAGACCAAGACCCCAGAATCCCTTTCAGTGCCCAGAGGCCTCTCCTTTGGTCCCATCTCTTCAGTGCTTCCAACTTCTGAACAGCACTAACGGAGGGACTGAGCCTTTGCTGCATGGACTGAAAATTAAACTGACTTGTTTCAGGGTGAAGCATGTGGGGCTGCTGAGATTAGAAAGGCAGACTCCTGGGTCTTAGGCATGACACACAGTCTGGCCCCTTCTCCCATACTGTGCCCTTGCTCTGCTTCTTAGCCATAAGGAAATAAATAGGTAGCATCACTTGGCCACATCTTTCTGCCTTGGAGCCAGATAACCATGGACTGAATCCCCAGAAACCATGATCCAAATTAAACTTCTCCTCTTTTAAGTTATGAATGTCAGGAATCACATCTCAGTGATAGAAAAACTGACTCCTACAATAAGCCTATGGGGCCCATTCCAGATCCAATCTATATCATTGGTATCATTGGTATCATTCTGATCAACAGTGATCAAAATTTATTTATCCAATTTTTCCAAACCAAAAGTAATTATGTTCTTCATACTTAAAGCCGCAGTAAATCTAATTTATTTTTTGATTCTAATATCTGCATTTAAATGACATTAGTAGTATATTTTGCAATTTTGACAAATACCACGGAAGGAAAACTAGTTATAAAAATAATTATTTCAAAAAGAGTAATATCGACACTTTTAATTTGTGGGCAAGAAAATAGATAAATATAGCACATGAAACATCAAATATTAAATATACTTCAATGCCTATATCTTCTGAAGCAAGAAATATTTATATATATATATATCTTCATATATATATATATATATATATATATATATATATATATATATTCTTCCATGTAATAACAACAACAGTAACAAAGAGATTTGTCCAATGTATGTTTTTGGAGCATTCCTTGAGATTCAGTTGGCTGTAGATTCAGTAGTTTATTTCCGGGATCTATCCTATTTCATTGAACTTTGTGTCTGTTTTGCACTAGTATCATATTATTTTTGTTACTGTTGCTGTGTAATAGGTCTTGAAATCAGATATCGTGTTGCTAATGATTTTTAAATCAACATTGTTTTGGCTACTTGTATTCTTTTATACATTCATAAAAAATTTTAAGATTTTCTTTTTTAGTCTTGTGAAGAATGGCATTGATATTTTAATGGGAATTATATTAAACTTATAAAATACTTTGAGTAGTATAGGCATTTTAACAATATTAATTTTCCCTACGTATAAACAGTTTTTCCACTGTGTGTGGAGGGTGGGGGGCGTGGGTGTATGTATGTGTGTGTTCTTCAAATTCTTCCATCAGAGTTTCATAAGTTTCACTGTGAAGGTCTTTTACTCTCGGGTAAATTGAAATAAAAGTGTTTATTTTAGTTTAGTTTAGTTTAGTTTATTTATTTTATTTGTAGCTACTGTGCATAGGATTGCTTCCTATCTATACTGTGGTATGTTTTTTTTATCATTTTTAGGTGACTGATTTTATTTGTATGTTGATTTTTTATTCTTCAGTATTACTGAATTTGTTGATGCATGCTAATAGGCTTTTAGTAGCATATTATGACTTTTCTAAATATAGGATCACACCATCTGAAAACAAAGATAGTTCAGTGTTTTTCTTTCCTGATTCCTGTTTGTATGCCTCTTACATCTTTCTCTTCCCTAATTGCTCTACCTAAAATTTCTAAGATTACATTGCAGAAGACTAGTAGAGTGGAAACCCTTGTCTTGTTCTCATCTTAGAGAAAAATGTTTTCAGCCTTTCCTCATTCAGCATGGTTAAGCTCTGTGTTTGCCATACAAAGCTTTGTGGATATTGAGGTAAGATGCTCCTAGGCCCACTTCAGTAGAGGCCTTCTTATTTGGGGGTGTAGCCTTGTTGTGTGCTTTTCCTGCACTTATTTTTAAAATTACTACATAAGATTTTATCTCCTTTGTCACCCACCAGTGTCTGGTTGCTGTGAGCATAGTCTGCTGAAGCCTATCACTGTCCAGCTGTCTGAAGAGGTATTCTGAAGCCTCGGTAAGAACTGCTTTGCTGGGGCCTGGCCCCGCTGCCCCAGCTGTGAGCAACTGTTTGGTGTGTTCCATGCTGGCAAGATCAGCATCCTCGGGCTTGAGCTGATTCTCCACCCTAACCTAAGTCCTGCCTCTGTCCTGTCCTCTCCTGTCCTGTCCTGTCCCTTTCTGCAATCTGAGAGCATTCTGTCAATTAATCATGTTTCCCTCATCCCCTGTTAGAGTTTTTGGGGGAGCCAACCCTGAAAAAGACATAAAACATTAATAGTAGTTTTAAAGATGCTGAGATTAGGGATCATTTTAGGTTCATTTTTGCATTTCAAAAAAATGTAGTTATGTGTAGAATAATGATGATTGATGGTGGTCCACATGTAGGCTGGGGCTCCCATAAGATTATATCAGCTAGTAATGTCTGAGAGACCAGTAATTTGTGTAAGCAGATTCTATGAGATTTCACACAATGACAAAAACACTCTAAAGATCCATAGACTATATCCTTATTTATTTTTTGTATAGTAAAAAGGTAAATTATAAAAACTCAAATACTATAATTTCTAACTTGTGTTTTATAACTTTTGTGTGGCAGGAACTTAAAGTTAATTTGAAAACATAAGGAAAAAGTTTTAAAGGAAATATTCACATATTTTATTTTAACTAAATTAATAATATTATTTATTTAAATAAGACTAAATTTCTTTCATGTTCTTCAGGGAGAAAATGAATGTGGCACTTTGGGAATTTCTAAATCATTAATAATACTATTTCCTAATGCTAGATAAGGGCTTTTATATTCCAGGACTTGTATTAGATAAAATATAAATATATTTGGAATATTATTGGTATTTTTCAACTTCTCCATAGTTTTTCCTCCTGAATATAAGAATATATTCATTTTTGCCAGGCATGGTGGCTCACGCCTTGTAATCCCAGCACTCGGGAGGCAGAGGCAGGAGAATTGCTGAGTTCGAGGCTTGCCTGGGCTACATAGTGAGCTCAGAGCCAGCCTGAACTACAAAATGAGACCCTGTCTCAAAAAAACCACAACAAACAAACAAACAAAAAAAGAATATATTCATTTTTAAGTAGTCCAAAATGGGGATATTACAAATACAATGCAGTACAAATTCCCTGATGTTGTGTGTGATTGTGAGCTTTATACAAAAAGTACCAATAGAAAATTCAATTTTAAAAAATAAATAAATAAATACGATGAAAGAATCTTATTTTGTTTGCCATTTTTTTTTTTACTTCATCATATCCAACTTGCACAAGTCTTGAAAAAGAAGGATGGCGGTGTCTGTGGAAGATTTTGTCCTTTTTTGTGCCATAGTTGAAAACTGGGTTCAATTTGATGTACCTGTGCCTACTTCTGTATCTGTGCCTACTTCTACAAATGCTATAGACACCCTTACAGTAGAGCGCAAGGTGACCTATTCATCTGTGTATTTGTCTTGTACTGTGTGAGACATAAGGTCCAATGTAGTTATGTAGTTGCTGCTGCACTAAGTTCTCCCCACTCCCACAGTATCCCTTCAGCATTGTCACTATTCACTCTAATAGTGACATCTGGGGCTCAGAGAGGTTAAATGTCTGACATCTGAGGGCACCATTTCCATGTTACCATCCCTTTCCCTCCTCACAGGATCAAACACTCAGGCTTACTGCTTTCTCCCACACTATATTTTATATCTTTCTCTACTTTGTCTGATAAGCAACACTAACTACAAACGTTTCCCTAAATAAAATAACAAGTTCTTATCTAAAATAACATAAATTGAAATAACTTGTAGAAGAAACTTTAATAAAGGGTAACTTATTATTTTAAGGACATCCCTCAGAGCGATAGTGATAAATTAAATTATATTACATTTCTCAATAAAGAGGAAACTATGCTCCCCGAGGCACATAAAATTAGTTCCAAAATTAAAAATTCAGAAGTTAGGCTTAAATGAATGCCATCAATTAATTTTTATAAAGGAACTAGAACCATTTTGAAAAAGTTCAATTGTCTCCTAAATGAAAATTAGACAAATAACTTCATATTCTTAAGAAAAATTATGATGATCTGGCAGCAGACCTCGCAGGCTTTCTAGCTAAGACTTGATGTACAATATTAGCGCCTCTGTGTAGTCCCAGATCTTTCACCCAGAAATAAGCAAAACTCACAGAATATTTACCTGGGGGAATATAAGAGTAGTAGTTGAAGATAACGCCTATTTTTATTTCTGATTCCATTGTTTTCAGCAATGAGATTTTTTAATACCCTGATGGTAATCAAATAAATATTTAAACTGAAAAGCTCAAAGTATTGTCATGTAAGTTGTTCCCTGAGATGGAGAAACGAATGAAACTTAAACATCATGTACCTCCCGCATGTTCAGACTCCTCTACATCTGTTGTCATCTTAGAGAGGGCTGGAAGATTTCTGCCTTCTCCGTTCTTTCTGAAGTGATCAGAGAAGAAAAAGAAGTACTCTCTTCGTCACTTTATGACAGGCCCAGAAATCGGTAGAGACTCTCTGCCAGTTCTTTCTTTCTTTTCTTCTTGTACTGGAGATTGAGCTCAGGACCTTGCACTTGCAAGACAGACACCCCATCACTAAGCTAAATTCCTGGCCCTCTACCAGTTCCTGATCACTCTCTACAGGACAGTCTGACCACTGATTTTAAGGAACTGTAATTTTTAGCTTGTCATGGGGTTTTTTTTGCATTTTTTGGCTATTTTTTTGAGATGCATATAAAGGCAAGAAGCAAATGGCGTACCTATATCCTTGGCCATATTATTCTCTGCCCTGGTTTGGACTAGAAAAGTGTACTGTGGGCTCCACGTGTCCTGAACTAATTTCAACTAGAAATTAAAGGACTAGAAACACCTATGAACTCTGGAAAATTTTATGTTAGATCTGAAAGTGACCAACTTATTTGCTCCAGTCCTCTCAACAGTGCAAATGGCCTGAATCCCAAACATAATCAAACTGAAATAAGAAGAAATGGGTCATTTTCTGTGTAGTATCTCTCTCTCTCTCTTTTTAAAGAATGGAGGTATTTGCTGAAATATGATATATGTTATAACAAGCCAGAAAAAGAGAGAGAAAGAGAGAGAAGGAGGGAGGAAAGTATACTATTACACTTAACTTACCCACAGAAATTGGTCCCAGCAGTTTTGTCTTTAATTCAGGATTTATGGAAACATCTGAGATTTTAAAATTAACCGAACAAAAACAGATGTTATAATTGTGAGGGGCCCAATTCTTGGATGAATACCAGAGCTAAATGTTAGTATGTGGAGTGGAAACATTTTAACTTAAATTCTTACATATCACTTTACAAACTGATATGAATATTTCACATGAAAATAACTATCTAAACAGCTTGGAGAAATGAAATTATGTTCACATAAGTGGCTCATTTTTCTCTCTTTCAAAAGGAAGTTAAGGGCTATTAAAATGATAATTGCTTTGGGTTCCTTAATTAATATTATAGACTCTCCCATCTACATTTACAATTCCTGGGAAAGAAGGAGAAAAGCCAGGTCTTAGATATAGCTCCCAAATTGTGCTTTTATATTTCTCTAGGGTGATATATTAGTAACTCTGTTGTCATCTAGTTTGCACATTTATTGCTGAAGACCAGTTTTGAGCAGAACTTCTAACTCTGGTTAGAAGAAACTTCAAACTAGAAGGAAAAAAAGATATTTTGATCTTCCAAATAAAAGATACTCTTGATAGGGAGAATAAAATATCCTTGTGGACCAAGCTGCACTTGGATAATATAAGAATGGGGGAAGCTATTCCTCAGAAAAACAGCCATTAAAAATGAAGTTTACTAATTGCATTTCCATTTTAGGCCAGGGTGTACTTATAGCAACTGACTCCTGTAACTGTGCTCCCATAGAAACTATTTATAAGGTATAAATATGAAAGAAATTAGAGACTTAAGATCAGGAAAATAATGTTCTTTTTTAGGAATGAAAGGCCTTTAAGTGATCTGAGATGCTTTTTTCTGTGAAGTAATAGATTTCTCTGAACAGAACACATGGTGAAAGCCATGATTCTCAGACAGGGTAAAAGGACTCTTAAACATGCCAGTGGAATGTCAGGATAATACCTCCAGGGGACCTTGGCCAAGATTTGTTTATTGGATTTACACAATTGAACCAATCATGATTAAATTGCCTCAGGGCAAAAGTTCAAAAGGATAACAATCAGAATGCATAAAAAGTGGAGCAACAACTGGCATATATTAAAATAAATAAGATGTCAATGTAAAGAGATGTGTCTTACAGTTCTCTACAGTTCTGCCGTAGGTCATTAGACAAGGATCAGTCAAATTATAGTGAACAAAGAATCCCACAAACAAGGACTTTCCACAGAAACCTACTTTAAGCAATGTGGTAACTGTTAGTTGGGGCCTTCCATAGGAGTTACATTTCTATGAAGCTGAATAAGCAGTGCTTCCTACTGTGTGTTTCAGAGACTGTGAAATCTGCACAGTATTAGTGTTAGCCAACCACTGACTTTTCCTACCATGATGATTAATCCAGGAATACTGAATTAAATCAAGTTCAGCTTGTCCATGTCCCTAAAAATCCACATTACTCAAACTGGTATGGCCCTTTCCCAAGTAAAACCTTGCAACACTACCGTTCCTTTCCAATACACTCTAGGAAATCCAAATCTAAGATATCTGATATATGAGTCTAGTACAGTATAATCCTAGGTTCAAAGGTGAAAGACGTTGATTGGTTGGTCTGTGCCGGTCCCCAGGTTCCCTGTCCCTGTTTTCCTCTCCAGAAGTCAATCTTCCTTCAACCTTAAGAGCTTAGCCCCTTTGGGTTCTTCCCTTTAAACATCAATCAGATTCATGTTAACAGAAGATAAAAATTCTTGATAACAGCTGGATGGCTGTTTTTTTTTTTTTCTGAAGGAGCATTTTAACAGTACAGAAACATTAATGTGACAAAAATAAAATTCTTACTGAGTTTTCAGGAAAGTAAGTGAGACCATGTGTTGGAGACTGATAAAGGATTCTGAGGATCTTTCATCTTATGGGCAGGGCATACCTGAAAACAACCCCGTCCAAGCTGTTGAGGGCTTAAAATTCCACACGGCCTTTTGACATAAACCTAGACTAGGCCTTTGAAGCACATTTTTCTCAAGTTCCTTGTATTTAAAAAAAATTAACGAGTGATTTTGAAAAAAAAAGTCATCATTATTTCCATATTCTAATTTGTAACCAGGAGATTAACACAACTGAACCAATTGTCCAAACAGGATACATACAGCAGCCTGTGTGATGCCACACAGATGCCTTTCTCACAAAGTAGTCCTTCTTTCTCTCAGGATAGCTTTTTTACATCTCCTACTTAGCAGCTTTAGTTCAATTTTTTTTTTTTTTTGAGACAGAGTCTCGCTTTGTAGTTCAGGCTGGCTCTGAGCTTACTATGTAGCCTAGGCAAACTTCGAACTCAGCGATCCTCCTGCCTCTGCCTCCCAAGTGCTGGGATTACAGGCATGAGCCACCACGCCCGGCTTTAGTTCAAATTTTAATGTGCCCTGAGAGGCATTGCAGTGTCTCGTTTCACCCGCTCTTCTCTGCCTGCAGGTATCTTCCTTCTTTACGTGACACAGTGGCAGGTCACTCCCACTTCTGTGCACCACGGTTCGGATCTTGAGTGTTACTATGATCCCTAAATTCGGCACTTGAAACCGAACTATTTGTGTCAGACATGATACTCAGCACAGGACAGAGGAGCTCTACTCTCCTTGGACGTGAACATTCTTCTCATTCTTAACCCACAGTAATTCTCACTGCATTGGGCTTGTTCATTCTCAAAGTGTGCTATTTCATCCAGGAAGAAGTAGACATTGTTTTTGTTCAATAAGAAAATACAACTCATCTTACAAAAAAAAAA
>PVIC010056089.1:0-11041 GCA_004025085.1 Thryonomys swinderianus
GTTTTTGTTTCTTTTTTTTGAGACAGGTTCACATGATGTAGTCCAGGCTGGCCTTGAACTCACTAGGTAACCCAGTCTGGCCTCAAACTCATAGTAATCCTCCTGACTCAGCCTCCCGCATGTTGGGATTGCAAATTTACACCACCACACCCAGTTTCCTTTTGGTTTTTAAAGGAAGTTGTTAAGTAATTTGTCCCAAACCACATCTGATTGAATGGTGTTTCCACACAGAAAAGGTCCAGAGTAGGTTTCTGGCTGGTCATTTCTGGAATCACTGACATTATCAAGGACTTAGTGGCTTCTGTCATTTTTTTTGGTCACCTTATGGCTGGCTTTGTCTTCCAGCCTTACTGTCAAAATGGTTTGAAACATTATCACCCTAAAATCATTATAGTTCTAGAAAATAAGGAAAGGACCTGTGAACGAATGAGAAGTTACCCTAGAGAAGGCTGAATCCTTAGTGAACTGACTTCTGCTGAGGTCACTTTTAACCCTGGTTTTCTTGCTGCACATGGGCAGCACGCAAGGGCCACATCCATCTCAGGGTGTGGTCTCCGCCACTTTTGTCCCTTCCAGGGAGATACTGTCTTTGCGTCCACTGTGTCCACCCCTCAGGGCTTGAGTCTTTGTGTCTGAGGACCCTCCAGGGCTCCGGCTTGGAGGGCTCAAGCAGGGCTCCTCTCAGGGTCCCCAGTGAGAGCTGCACTCTGCTCTGCAGGAACCTTCTTCACCCACGCGGCCCTGCACAGCCTTCGCTTGTTCCCCTTCACCGACGGCTGGCACCCCTTCGTGGTGGCAGCTGAGCTCCTGTACTTCGCCTTCCTGCTCTACTACATGGTGGTACAGGTGAGCACAGGTTGTGGGATGGGTGCGTTCCTCTCTGTCCTGTTCCTGGAGTGCAGCCAAAGGAGGAGGGGAAAGGCTCTGGCTCCACAGTTGGCAGCTGGAGCCCTTCGGACCTTGTGTGGGTCCTGGGACTGAGCAGACCTCAGATGGAAGCACTGAAAGGTTGGTGCATCTTGGGCATCTGCACCCTGGAGATTCCCCTGGAAGGGAAGGAAGGAATGCTGGTCCAAGTGCTGAACTAAGACCTTCCCAAAAGCTGGGATGTCAAGATGGCACCAGCTCCTACAAGCTCTGGAGTGTGGTACTTCTCAAGCTTAGGGCACTGTCACCACTGTGCTGAGAACCTTATGTGGGATTCTTCCTTTTAAAATAGGAGTAGAAAGTGATGGCATCTGGTTGTCATCCCAGAACTCAGGAAGCTGAGGCACGAGGATTGCTGTGAGTTCGAGGCCAGCCTGGCCTAACAGCAAGACCCTGTCTCAAAAACAAAACAAAAAAAACTAACAAAAATTATTAAAGTAGCAGGAACTTAGTTCAGTGGCACTATGCCTGCCTGGCAAGCAAAAAGTCATCAGTTTGATTCCCAATACTGGGCAAAAAAATTATTAAAGTAAAACCTGAAAAATGAAGACCTGAGGGAATAATTTCCTGTTTATTTTGTATCTGAGAATTAAGCATGTTTTTATTAGAAATTTTATGGTTTCTGAGACATGTAGCCCTGGCTGGCCTCAGACGCACAGTGATCCTTCTGCCCCAGCCTCCCAGGCCAGGATTATAGCGTGTGTCACCTCGTCTGGCTGAAACTGCATTTATTCTTACAGATGGGGGGTGGGGCACGCGACCTCTGTGCCTCCTGGAGGGAGGGCCTGTTACTGATGTGGGGAGTGGGGACTTGCGCCACAGGCTTGGGCAGAACCCCGGCTCCTTTCTTTCCAGGGCCAGCGGGTAAGGAAGCAGAAGTGGGGCTATTTCCGCAACAAGTGGAACCTGCTGGAGGCGGCCATCATCCTGGCCAGCTGGAGCGCCCTGGCGGTGTTTGTGAAGAGGGGGGTTCTGGCAGAGCGCGACCTCCAGCGCTACCGAGAGCACAGGGAAGAGTAAGTGGCGGTGTCCCAGCCCCCGGGCCCTCCGCCGGCCCCGCCCTCGGTTCTTTTCTGGGGCCTAGAGTCAGCGAGAAGCGCTGAAAGTTGCACAGACCCTCAGCGGGCCAAGGGTCCCGACCAGGACCAGCTGCAACTGCAGCTGCGCACTGGGCTGCAGAGGGGGAGCCCCAGCGGAGCTGGAGACCTGAGCTCCACCGCTGGGCCCGTCCTGGCCTTTTTACGTGTTATTTTGAAACTGGGTCTTGCTCAACTTGCATTGGAAAATAAAGCCTGATTATCCCCCCCACCAAACAGAGTCTCTCTTTGTAGTTCAGGCTGGCCCTGAGCTCACTATATAGCCCAGGCTAGCCTCGAATTTAGCAATCCTCCTGCCTCTGCCTCCTGAGTGCTGGATTACAGGTGTGAGCCACCACGCCCGGCAAAAGCCTGATACTCTTAAGGGAAGACTACAGTTCCACCCCTCCCCCCCGCCCCAGTATGTGGGACTGAACTCAGGACATTTCTTCTGCGAGGCAGGCACTGCATCACTGAACCATATAGCTCTAACCCGTAGGCTACAACATTTAGAAACAGAGTAGTAGGAAGTTTATTACACCCTGCCTTGAACTAAGAAATTACTACTGAGGTTCCTGAACAGGAAAATGTGGTTGACAACCAGGAGCAAAATTTGTCAGAAATCTAATAGAGATGAAGAAGTTAACCAATCAATACACTCCAGTGAAAAATATCACTGGAATGTATCACTTTATCAGTACACTCCAGTGGACTGAAAAATATAAACCTAAGGAGATGTGGAAGATATTTTTTTTTTTAAATGGAACTGCTAGCCGGGTGTGGTGGCTCGCGCCTGTCATCCCAGCACTCAGGAGTCAGAAACAGGAGGATTGCTGAGTTAGAGGCTTGCCTGGGCTACATAGTGAGCTCAGGGCCAGCCTAAACTACAAAGCGAGACCCTGTCTCAAAAACAAAAATGGAACTGATGGGGCCAGAGATTTAGCTCAGTGGTTCCGCCGCCTGCCTCCTAAATGCAAGGTCCTGAATTCAATCTCGGTAACCACGTACAATGCTGGGCGTGGTGATTCACGCCCACCAGCAATCAATACCACATACCACAGTGCCAGGCGTGGTGGCTTTTGCCTGTAATCCCAGCATTCAAGGGAGGCAGAGACAGGAGAATTGCTGGGTTCAAGGCTTGCCTGGGCTACATAGTGAGTTGAAAGTCAGCCTGAACTACAAAGTAAGACCCTGTCTCAAAAAAAAAAAAAAGAAAAAAAAGGAACTGATAATCTGAAAAATATGTACTGCATGGATTAACAGATTAGATAGTTTGAGGGCAGACCATAGTCAACTTGAAAACATAGTAATAGAAATATCCCAGATAAAGTGTTATGGTTTATATCTAAAAATAAAATAGGCCAAGGATATAGCTTAGTGGCACAGCACCTGCCTGGCAAGTGCAGGTCCTGAGTTGGATCCTCATTATCAAAAAAATAAATAAGGGGGCCAGAGGATTAGCTCAGTGGTTCTAGCGCCTGCCTCACAAATGCAAGGTCCTGAGTTCGATTCCCCAGTAACCACATATAATGCTGGGCGTGGAGACTCACGCCCACCAGCAATCAATACCACATACCACATACCACAGTGCCAGATATGGTGGCTCACACCTGTAATCCCAGCACTGGGGAGGCAGAAACAGGAGGATTGCTGAGTTCAAGGCTTGCCTGGACTACATAGTGAGCTCAGAGCCAGCCTGAACTACAAAGCAAGACCCTGTCTCAAAAAGAAAAAATAAATACATACATACATACATACATACATACAATAAAATAGTGTTTTGCTAATTTGAGCAGACTGGCCTTGAATTTGTGATCCTTTTGTCTCATCCTTCAAGTAGCGAAGATTACAGATATTTACCACTGCATTTAGTCTGGAGAAGACCTTAAAACAAAATATAATAAGATCTGAAGTTTGCAAATGGGAATGGTGGTGCACCTGTAATCCCAGTAACTGGGGACCAAGGCAGGAGGATTTCTACAAGTGTGAGGCCAGCCTGAGCTGCATAGTGAGACCCTGACTCAAAAAGCAAAACAAAACAAACAGTATCTGATGTTTTCAAATGCAGGGCCATGCAGCATCCCGCTTTGGTCCCCCCGGCCTTGGGCAGAGCTTTCATAAGGATTAGTGCCAGGAAACCCTCCTCTGCTACCTTCTGTCCAGTGTCCACTAAGTGCTGGGCAGGGTGTGTCAGCACATGGCAGGCAGTGTCTTCTGTGTTCATAGACCAGATGGGGGTGAGCTGGAGGGGTGCACATCTGCAATCCCAGGCACTTGGGAGACTGGAGCAGGAGGATAGCAAGTTGGCAGCCAGCTAGACAACTTAGTGAGACCTTACCTCAAAATAAAAAATGGCAAGGGCTGGGAATGTAGCTCAATCATAGAGCACTTGCCTAGCATGTACAAGGCTGTGGGCTCAGTCTTTAGTACTGCAGAGGGAAAAAAGTTGGGTATGGTAATTCATACCTATAATCTCACCACTCAGGAAGCTGAGGGAGAAGGATTGCAAATTAGAGTCTAACCTGGGCAATTTACCAAGACCCTGACTCAAAAGAAATTAAAAAAAAAAAAGGCTGAGGTATAGCTCAGCATTAAAGCCCTGGTTTTTTGTTTGTTTGGTTTTTTTTGTTGATTGGTTTAGGGAGGAAGTTTTTTTTCACTACGTAGCTCAGGCTGGTCTTAAACTCCTGGCAATCCTCCTGCCTCTGTCTCCCGAGTGCTGGGATTACAGCCATGCACCACCACACCTGGCTACAAAAGCCCAGGTTTAATCCTCCATGTTAAAAAAAAAAAAAAAGCAGCAAAACTAATGAAGGTAGATGCTAACACTGTCATCACTTCTACCAAAGAAACTGAGGCTCAAGAAGATCTAAGACTTCTCCAAAGCCACACATCTAAGAGTGGCAGAGAGGTCATTTAAATCTAGACTGTAGCTTCTGGATCCACAACTCACTTTGATCACTGTGTGCTCTCACTTTTATAGTGACACCTCACATTTACTGAGTTATTGTTCCATGTAATGGTCTGTCACACACCCAGGGGGATGGAACCCAGCCCCTCATGCATGCTAGGCAAGGGTTCTACCTCTGAACTACCATCCTGGGGCCAGAACATCACTTGAAGAGCACATTCTATTCTATTTTAATCTCCCTAAGGCTGCCAAGAAATGGTATTACCATCATCTTTTCCTTTTATAAAGAAGGAACTCACTGGTTAAGTGGCCTATGCAAGGTCACAGCAAGGACATGTATGAGTCAGGACCCAAACTCTTCCCACTGTATTCTAACGCCACCTTCTTCATGCACAAACCACCCTGTGTTGCCACACTAGACATGTGACAGAAACCCTTGCAAGCACCGCCCCCCAACAGAGATGTCCAGTATCACTAGCATTCTTTGAGTTCAGAAATGACTTAAACTTGCTTGGCATGGTGCCATATGTCTGTAATCCCAGCACTTGGGAGACTGAAGCAGCAAGATGACCATGAGTTTGAAACTAGCCTGGGCTACAAAATGAGTTCAAGGCTAGCCTATACCATATAGCAAGACTCTGTCTAAAATAGAAAACTAAAAGAAAGAGAAAAGAAATGACTTAACTCATTGTGAACATAGGCAAAGCCGTTATTTCAAAAACCTAAAGGAGGGCTGGAGATTTAGCTGTTGTTCTGGTACCTGCCTAGCAAGATCAAGGTCCCTGGTTTAACCCCTGGTAACCACGTACAACAATCCCAGGCGTGGTGACTCATGCCCATCAGCAATCAGTACCACATACCACAATGCCAGGCATGGTGGCTTATGCCCATAATGCCAGCACTCGAGAGGCAGAGGTGAGAGGATTGCTGAGTTTGAGGTTTGCTTGGGCTATATAGTGAGCTCAGGGTCAGCCTCCTGAACTGCAAAGTGAGACCATCTCAAAAAAAGGAAAAAAAAAATGTAGCTGTAGGACTGTGGATTTAGCTCAGTGGCACGGCTGCTTGCTTTTCAAGTGCAAAGTTATGCGTTGGATCCCTGGTAACACACACACACACACACACACACACACACAAATGTAACTGTTAACTTGAGTCAACAGAAAAATAAAGCAAATGAAAAGCCTGGGTACAGTGTCACCAATTATAACCCACTTATTTAGGGGAGGGACAGTCTCAAGTGGGAAGCCAGCCTGAGCAAGGGAACAAAACAAAGAACAAAATCAAAATGCCACAAAGGTTTGAGAGGAGAATGAAGGCTGAGGTGTTATTCCAGGCAAGAGCATGGACTTTGAAGTAGCTGCATTTCGATTCCAGCTCATCCTTCACCACAGCTTGTATGTAACCTTGTGCTGACTCTCTGTCCCTGTCTGTAAAGTCGAGATAAAGAGGGTAACTTTATGTTAAAGTTCAAGTGAGATAAAGCAATGAGTTACTGAGAGTGGTGACCCATTCCTCTAATCTAGCAGAAACATCACTGGGAATTTGAGGCCAGCTGGGGCCACATAGTAAGAAGCTGTCTCAGAAAAAAACAAAAAAACAAAAACAAAAACGAAACGCTCGCTCAGCTCAAGAGTGAATGGGTGATGAGTTCATCTTTCCTTCAAACGAAAGGGCTGCCATGGACACGTGCTTACACAAGTGTGCAAGAGCAGGGGATCTGGTGACCACAGGTCAGGGAGAGAAAGTGCACAGAAGTCTTTCCATTCTGTCAGGCCTGAGAAGATTCCCCTTTGCCATCCTCCCAGAGCTCCCCAGTCATTAATCAAAACCCACTAATGAGTTGCTGAGTCCTCATGACCACACCAGCATCTTTATCACCATGATCCTCACCCTCAACCTCACTTTTCCCATGACAACCACCATCATCCCCAACCTCATCTCTCTCATCTCACTATCACCACCAACCAACAGGGCTGTTACTCTCATTCTCATCACTATCACCAACATCGCCATCATCACCAACATCATCAGTGTCACTCATCATCGTCACCGAACTGAACTTTTTGTAGACTCAATGGCCTCTTAGTTGGGCTAAGTCTCATCCCGCCCCCTGGGATGGTGAGAAGACCAACCTTGCACCCAGATGGCCTCTGACTCTCCCTCCCCATTGGTCCATAGGGGGATCAGTTTCAGGGAGACAGCCACAGTCGATGCTGCCCTGGGATACATCATTGCCTTCCTGGTCCTCCTGTCCACAGTGAAGCTTTGGCATCTGCTCAGGTTGAACCCCAAAATGAACATGATCACATCAGCCCTGCACCGCGCCTGGGGTGACATTTCAGGCTTCATCATCGTCATCCTCATCATGCTCTTGGCCTATTCCATCACAGTGAGTGGCCCTCTGTGGGAACCCCAGGCTGCTCTCCATGGGAACCAAAGGTACCTGGTGATGTGAAGTCAGGGGAGGGGGCCTCTGACAGCCTTAGAGAGGTGGGCATCTGCCAAGTCTGGGGTACTGTATTGGGAGCTCATGAACCAGCCCCTTCAAACGGCAAGGAGTAGAGGCCCAGCTGAACTGGATGGAGGAGGCATGGGCTGTGCAACAGAAAAGAGCCAAGGGCCCCTGGGTGGAGGACCCCTGGTCCAGGTGCCACTGCTCCGACAGCTCCTGGTCAGGAGGCACAGGGCTACTTCCTGGACAGGCATGGGCCTCCCACTGTGCTGGCAGGAGAACTGGGTCCCCGTGCCCTGGAGCTCAGGCAGAGATGGGAAGTAGGGGGACGCCCCAAGGATGCAGCAGCATCTGGCACTCTAGACACATGGCACCAATTTAACAGGACCAAAGCTGCTCCAGTCAGTGGTCAACACTGACAGCACTTGTACAATCCTTCTCTTTGTGACTGGAAAATCCCCTGAAACATTAAACACTCATCTCTTTCTTATTATCAAATGAAATGAGAAACAAAGATCTTCTCCTGACCCCCAACATTTCCTGATCTCCACCCAAACACCACTCCAACCCGTAAGTGCAGGACATCTTCCATGGATCTGGCCCCTCTCCACTTCGACCTTTTGGCTCTATCTCGATCCTCTCCATAAGGTGACCCCTTTTCCCTCCCACGGCAGTGCCTGAGTCTCTCACCTCCCATCCTTCCATCACCTCCACCACCATCTCTCCCCCGGACCTCACCAGCTCCTCCACCAGGCCCACCCTCCTCTCACCCTGTACATCTTCCTTCCTCATGGGTGGGGGCTGTACACCAAGAAGGGAGGTGCTGTGGGAAGTGTCCCAGCCAGGCCAGGGTCCCTGGTGCAAGGTACAGGACAGGGTCACATAGGCAACACCTCCAGAGTGCACAACACAAACACAGCACCTCTCACACCAGCACACGTGTGGTCTGCACATGCCCATGTACACACATGCCCATGTACACACGTGTGTGGGGGCACAGGCCACTGTGTTGAGCAGCAGGATGGGGGGCCTTCAGCATTCTTTCCCTGTTGATGAGGACTCTTCCATGACAGTCAAACTTGATATTTGGCTGGAAACTCCATTCCTACAAAACCCTCTTCGATGCAGTGGAAACGATGATCAGCCTTCAGCTAGGAATCTTCAACTATGAGGAGGTAAGGGGAGGTGCTATGATGGACTCCAAGTCCTTGTGAAAATTAGATAAACCACTGGGTATAGTGGTGCAGGCCTGTGATCTCAGGGTGCAGGAGTCTGAGGCAGGAAGCCAGCCTGGGCTTCACAGTGAGTTCAAGGCCAGCCTGAGCTATGTAGTGAGGCCCTGTCTTACCTCCCCCCCAATAAATATAAACAAAAACAAAAATTATATCCTGCTCACTCATTCCCATCACCCTTTGGATTCATGGCATGGCAAACACAAGGCAGCTTTGGAAAAATGAAATGTACCCCCTTCTTGTAGGCAAGCTTCACTGGGGACCCATGCACAAAGAAGAGCTGGACAGGGGGGTGGCAGCGCCAGAAGGGCTGTGCAGTCATCTCAGATGGGGACATTCTGAGCCCCAGCCTGGCCTCTCCCTCCTCAGGCTGGGGCACCCAGCTCTGAGAACCATGCCTCCCTGAGGGTGGGGGTGGGGCGTCAACCAGGACCCTGGACACTAGGAGTGACACTGGGCTCTTCTTTTCAGGTCCTGGACTGTAGCCCAGTACTTGGTGCCTTCCTAGTTGGGTCATGTGTTATTTTTATGACGTTCGTGGTGCTGAATCTGTTTATCTCTGTCATCCTGGTGGCTTTCAGCGAGGAGCAAAAGTGTAATCAAGTGAGTTCCCTCGGCCTGCTCTTCACTGGCCATTGACCTTGAAGAAGAAAGGTAGGCCGAGCATCATGAGACTTAGGGGCCCTCAAGAGGCCACTGTAACTCAAAGCCCAGTTTCACATTAGGGGAAACCGAGGCCCAGGAAAATATTTCCCCGAGGTCACAAGTAGGTGATGGGCATGATGGTGAACACCTGTAAACTCAATGCTCTGGGAGGCTGAGGCAGAAGGATCCCAACCAAGTTCAATGCCAGCCTGGGACACTTAACCAAGACCCTGCTCAAAATAAAAGATAAACAGGACAGAAGATGTAGCTCAGATTGAGCACTTGTCTAAAAGGCCCTGGATTCTGTCCCCTGTACCACAAACACCACACAACACACCACAGCGGCCAGTTATCCCAGGTGTCTGCACTGCCCTCTCTCCCTGCCAGGCAGATGGGCCGGGCCTTCCCGCACTCATCACCAGGTCTTTCAATCCCGGCCTAACCGGAGCTACCCAACCCCAGAGCTGGACTTGGGTGTGCACAAAAGGCTCATTCTGCAGCAGCAGGAGACATTCCCAGTGCTCCGGAGATCCCAGGCTGAGCAGCTCTGTGACAGGGACAGGGATGGAGGCTGTGCACTCCACATCACACCACAGTACACTTGTCCTGCAGAGATACAATATCCTGAAGCGTTTGGGACCAGGTTGCATGATAGCAGGGAAGTGGAGGTCCTGCTAGTCATTCACGGAGTCAAGACTGTACCCTGTGCCAGGCTGGGAGGCAGTTAAAACAGCTGCAGCCGGAGCTGGAGCTTCTCAGAGTAGAGTCCCTAAAGCTTAGTAGACTAAATCTCTTTTTATACATTGAAAATATAACTCATATGCCATACAATGAACCATCCCGGAAGTGTACAATTTTTTTTTAATTTTGAGAGTTCTATAACCATTGCTATTATCTAATTCCTAATTCCAGAATATTCTCCCCCCTTTTTTTAGGTACTAGGGTTGTACATAGATCCTTTAGACTGAGCTATATCCCCAAACCCTTTCCTTAAAATTATATTTTACTGGCCGGGAATTTAGCTCAAGTGGTATCACACCTATCTTGGAAGGAGAAGAGCCTGAGTTCAATCCCCAGTACCATACACACACACACACACTATATATATATATAAATATATATATACACTATATAATATATAATACATATATATGTATATTTATGTATATTATATATTATATACATTTTATACACCATATTTTTTTAATTTTTTTTTTTAACTTTGAAACAGAGTCTTGCTAAATTGCCCAGGCTGGGCTCAGACTTGTGATTTGTGCCACAACACCCAATTCAGGCTAGGATTTTCAATGTTTCCAGGCAAACCCAGGCATGTGTGGCAGACAGAAAGAGATAGCCCATACCCCCAGGTGCTCCAGAAGGTCATCCCAACCTCAGGGGAACCTGACCCAGGCACAGAGAGCACACGCTTTCAGCACTCTCCTCAGAAAGAAAAGCCCTAAGTTGACATTCCAGGCGTGTGACTTGGTGCTTTCTGTTTTTTGGTTTTGGTTTGTTGGTGCCTTCTGTTTTGTAGCTGTCAGAGGAAGCAGAAATCGTGGATTTGCTCCTGATGAAAATACTCAGTTTCCTGGGCATCAAATGCAAAAGAGAGGAGCCTCAGAATGGCCATGAACAGACCTCATTGCCTCCCATGGCTTGGTCCCCTCAGCCAGCACAAGCTTCACCAGGATTTACGCTGCTGGCCCACCAGGATCAGCCTGGGCCTGTGCTCCCCAGGGAGGTGGGCTCCCCTCCAGACATTAAGCTTTGTGTCCATAGATGAATTACTAAACTCAGC
>PVIC010056090.1:0-11048 GCA_004025085.1 Thryonomys swinderianus
GCTTGCCTGGGCACCATAGTGAGCTCAGGGCCAGCCTGAACTACAAAGCAAGACCCTGTCTCCAAAAAGCAAAAAAAAAAAAAAAAAAAGAAAACTTAGGTGTATGGGGGATGGTGGGGTGGACAAGGGAATGGGAAAAAGTGAGAATCAAGTCATGCCATATACTCAATGTTGAGTGTGATCAGGGTTTGTATATAAAACGTACCAATATCAATTTTTAAAAAAGAAAAATATTGAAACTGGACAAATGGTTGCACAATATTGTGTGTGCCTAATACTTCTGAATTATTCATGTAAAATGGTTAATTGTATGTTATGAACGTTAGCTTCACTAGAAAACCCAAGCTGCTGTCTGGTCATGTCCACACTACTGACTCCACAGAAGGCCAGCCTGAGAGGGAACAGTCCCCTCACAGACTCGGGGGGTTCACTTGGGTGTCGGAGTGGATCCTGGGTAAGAGATCATGGATCCTGAATTGTCAAAGCATCATAACAGCAGAGCAGAGCTTTCCAGGCACTATATGTTGGAAGTGCGTGTGTGGGATCTAGACTCCTGGGGCTGAGGAGGACCTGAACACCATTGGAGAGCAAGTCTGGCTAGCACTGGCCCAAGTAGAGTGGTCCCCGATACTTGGACAGCCCCGTCCATCTGTGGCTGGAAGATGAGGGCAGGATGAGAGGGCAGGCTGCAGTCTCTCTGTGTCACCTCTTCTCCTTCCTGTCCTGCAGATGTTGAACCTCTTTGTGGCTGTGATCATGGATAATTTTGAATACCTCACACGGGACTCTTCCATCTTAGGGCCTCACCACCTGGACGAGTTCATCAGGGTCTGGGCTGAGTACGACCCGGCTGCGTGGTGAGTGAGCCCCAGTGCTCCGTAGTTCTCGGGGTGGCCTTGGACATGTTTCACATGAGCGACCACCTCAGGTCTCACTCGGGGGTCCAGGGTCCCCTGCTCCTTATGGAGTAGCACTGGCGTCCTTTTTGAGTGGTCCTTTTTCAGTCTTTCATGGCTTGACGCAGCTCCAGGGCAGAGACGTGGTGTTTGAGATCCTCAGTTGCCCCACACATGTGCCTGGTGTCCTAGGAGGCTTGGGAGGTCTCTGAGGCTTTGGGCTCTTCCTGGATGGCTGTTTGCTGCCTTCTCCCAAGGCCTATTTGTAAGGGAGAGTGTGGAGACTGCATGGTTGCGTCGCCCTGTGACACTCGGGGCTTTGAGGGCAAAAGTAATGTGGCATTTTTGGACATTTCTTCCTAGGGGACTCAGGGGTCTTCTCCCCTGTCTCCCTTGGGGACAAGAGCCAGCATGTGCCTGGTTCCCAAGCCCTGGATATACACAGTGGGCGCTCGATGAGCTTGGAGTGAAACCAGAGGAACCACCAGGAGTCTTTAGTATGTTCAGAACTCACTGGGCAAGGTGGGAAAGGTGACTATATGGGTTCCCTAATGAGGGATGACCCATTTCCAGACAGAGTTGGGGTTCATGGAGGGTGTTGGGATCAGATGGTGAGATTATTTGAGACCGTTTTCCATAGAAAAGTACTGCACTGTGCTGTGCTGTGCCCAGGGCAGAGACCACATTTGGGTAGCAAAGCAGCAGCACCAGGGCTTGCACCATCCACCTGTCCGTGACTCGCCCACACCGCCCGTGCACGCATCTTCTCGTCTCCACTCCCTGCACTCTCGCCCCACTCTTCCACATGTTCACTTGCTTGTTCCTTTGCTCATTCACTCGTCTGCTTCTCACTTATTTAATTATTCATTTGCTCACTCACCCACTCATTTGGGTATTCATTAGCTCACTCATTCCTTCTCCCTGCATTCATTCACTTACTCACCTGCTTTTCAACCCTTCGCTTTCTCACTCACTCGCCTGCTGCAGCAGTAGTGCTGAGAGCTGCTCCCTACAGAAAGGTGCAGGAGATGTGCGGCTGAGCCTGGGCTGCTAAGTAAGAAGAGGCCTGCCGGTGCCATGCACACCACAAGGGCTCAGCAACCGTGAATGAGTGCAGGGGAAAAGACAACCGTGGAGCTGGGTCCAGCTTCCTCCCTGCTCCTATCTGCCAGGCATGACTCTGCACACAGCACCCTGCAGAGGAAAGGCCTGGAGGGAATAGTCAGGCTCCTAGTGGTAAGGCTTCTGCTCCCCACAGGCTCCTTGGTTTCCCCTGATGTGCAGCTGGCTGTGAGCAGTCCTCCACAGATTCTGAGGGATTGGCCACACTCCCTTAGCTGGCCCTTGTTCCATTATCCTCCATCTGGGAGCCTCACCGCCACTGGGTTCGTTGGGAGCCAGGGACACAGGCCTGTCTTGTCCAGGCTTTTCCAGGCCAACAGCATCCCCATGTATTCACTCCATTTTAATGAGGAAAAAATTTATAGTTTCTGCACATCACATAGGAAGCATACCAGTTGCTTCTGTTTCTTGGTGTACATGACCATTTTCTTGGCTTCAGAGGCCCCACCATATCTGATGCTTCCACATGTTTGTCCTCCAGTGCCCAAACTCTTTCTAGAATGCACAGGTTTGGGGATTTTTTACTGTGTCCTTTGGTCAGGAAGGCCATTCATATGGGGGTAGAGCCTGGGACCTGTTCAGGCAAAAGGCAAAAGAAGTATCTGAAACTGAGGCATGATTCAGGCATGTCTTAGGAGCTCCAGTCTGTGACTCTATTCTGGAGTCTGCTGTTTCAGGAGCATTGTCCCAAGAGGAGTATATTGCAGAAAACAGGATATAATCTGCACTGAAGAGCAAAGGCCAAGGAGGGAGGGTTTGGGGGGCTGACCCTGACTCTTTGTGAGGTGCACACCAGGCCTTCTGCAGCGCGCGATAGTGGAAGGTGGGCTTGGGCTGACTGAAGGTTTGTATCATGCACAAGGTGGGCACAGACCAAGTTCCAGAATTAGGGACTGGGGTGCTGCGAGATGAAGGCTGTTTAGCACATGATAAAGTGCTTGCCAAAGAATAGATGGCAGAGGTAAGCCTTGCCCAGAGGTGACATGTGCCAAGTCCTACACAAAATCATGAGCCTGGAGTGAAAGATGTGACCTATAAGCAGCACACATGTGCCTCAGCCAAGACATTGCCCCACATCGCCTGAGGAGGCTAGCAGCAGCAGAACAGGCCAGCGTGGATCCCCACATCTTTACAACAGGCGGCAGCTAGAGTCTTTCAGAGCCTCCAGGACTGATAACTACTTTGATGTCTCTTCAGTATTTGGGGAGCACTTTGAAACCACAACAAAACTGTTAATATCCCAACATTTTCATGTGTGTATACACACACACAAACACACACGGATGGTTGTGTATATGCATGCTATATACGTGTGTGTATGTATACATGTGTGGCTGTGTATATGTGTATAAGTACAAGTATGTACATAGCCATGTTTACTCCTGTGACCCCATGTGTACTGTGTACATGTGCTGTGTGTACAGATGTGTACATGTTTGTGCACTTGCATACCTAGACACATGTGTATATGCACGTTTTTGTATGCACATGTGATTGAGTTTATCTGTGTATGTATGCAAGGCAAATATATTCATGTGTGTCTACCCACTTGCATGTATGATGTGTGTGTATATGTGAGTCCATTGCATGTCTGTATCTATATATGTCTCTGTGTTCATATGTAAACACATGTATATTCCGGCAGACTACACAATGGTTGCCATTTAGAGCTGCCTTTTCCCTGGCTTCCCTCCTGGTGTTGCTTCAAGACTTTAGGAGTCTCCTTTGAGTCTACATTTCACCATCACCTTTCTTGGAGCAGTCTGTCTGCTCAGTTCATCATCTGTCCAGAAAGCATCGCTGAGCCTTCACTGTATGTTGGGCACAGGGTGATGGTGCAGCAGGGCATGCTGGGATGCGCGGGGTGGTGTGGCAGTGGCCGGAGCTCAAAGCCAGGGGAACTGAAGTGGGAAATACTTGTGCTATCTGCCTTTCAGCCAGAACACTATCTTTCTGTAATTTGCCAAAGTGACAAACACAAAGGGAAAGAGGAGGGGAACCCAGTATATGTTTTCTAAGCCTTTTAGAAAATATGGGGTTGTTCCCTTGGCTACACACATGTGAATCTAACAAAAGGGTGATATTGGAGACATTAAGGGAATGGGTACTGTTTAAAAAAGAATGCCATACAAATGTTTCCAGGGCAAAACGGGAAGAGTAGACAGTGTTACCTAGAAGGCTGTTGGCATTGGTGTAAACAAGCAAGGTAAAGGCAGAGTACTTGCCAAAAGGATTAGCATGCATATGGAGCATATTAAATCCTCTAAAAGCAGAGATAGTTTCCTGAAATGGGTCAAGGAAAATGATCAGGAAAGGAAGGAAGCCAAAGAGAAAGGTACCTGGGTTCATCTGAAGCACCCACAATAGAGGAAGGCACAGCCAGAGAGGCATGTGTTATGAGGACCAGTGGAAGGAACTGAGTTCCTGGGACCTGTTCCCTATGAATTCATGGCTTAATCAGGTGAGAGGCTCTGCCATGCAGCACCTAGGGAGTGGCTAGGTATCCTAGGGGCTGCTTAAAAATAAGAAATCCTCCTGCGCTATAACGGTGGTTTTCTTAATAGAACAGTTGTGTGTTGCTTTTACCCCAAATATTTGAAGCAGATACTCATTGTTTCTAATTATGTCAGGTCTTTGCTGTTTAGATTTTATTTATTTATTTATTGAAAGATGTGAGGTGTTGTTTAGCTGTAACTGGCCACATATTTATGAAACATATGTATTGGCCTGCAGATCCCTTAAATCACCGTCAGGAGAAAAATGTATCAAAATAAATGGGGCCGGAGATTTAGCTCAGTGGTTCCGGCGCCTGCCTCAAAATAAATGGAAGTCAGTGTAGGGCATTTCAGTTAAATAAATTGTTTATGAAGCACCCTGAAAATACTGGTGCCATCTGAACCCAAGGGGGAAGGTGGGTGGAGCCCCAGAGAAGTCTGGGACAGGTGTGAAGACCAGGCTGGAGTGGAGATTTCATTACAAGGGGCTGGGACAGGCCTTGAAACAAGGATTTTAAAAGGAGCTCTGATTTGTTTTATAGACAGTGGGAAAGCTTTCAGTCAGAGAGTAACAGTATTGGGCGTATGCTGTTCATTTGGTGGCATCTTGACAGGTTTGGTGAAGAGGAACCCTGTTCCCCTGCCCCCTGGTAATGGTGCCCAGGGTCCAGCAAAGTTAGCAGACACCTTGGGTGAGGCTGAAGTGGGACTTCCTCCTTCTTCCCTCTTTTTGAGAAGTAAATTCAACCTAACTTGGAGCCAGTTGGACTGAAGGAGGCTGCAGGATAGCAGAAAAAACATCAGTGGTGACCCAAGAGTGCCGGCAGCGGAAAGAGGCTGTCTAGCTGCACCAGCAGGTTCAGGAAGATGGGGACAGTCAGGCGACTCCTCTGCGGTGGCTGTGGTGGAGATACAGGGTCAGAGGGAGACTCGCGCGGGCCTTTTGCCTCGGGGAAGGCAGGGCTGGCAGCGCTGGATGTGTCCAGACGGGCGAGGACAGACAGGATAGCATGTGCAGTCGGTGCTCTGCAGGCGCTGACGTGTGAGGAGTGTGTCCTGTCTCTGGAGCACACAGGTGTCCTGCGAGGGGTGTTCCTTGCCTGCCTTCGGCTCTAGGAATCATCTTGGCTTGATGCACCTCCTGAGGTGCTCCAGCCACAGAGGGGAGCACCCTGGCCAGCCATACCCCTCTCCACCATGACTGCTCAAGGCCACTTCCTCCCATTGCAGGGGGGGGTGGGTGGGTGGGGGTCGGGCTCCATCGTGCCTTTGTTGCCATAACCTGTGACATTTCCTTTCCAGTTGCCGGATTCATTATAAGGATATGTACAGTTTGTTGCGTTGTATTGCGCCACCCGTTGGCTTAGGGAAGAACTGCCCTCGTAGGTTGGCCTACAAGGTTTGCAACTTCAGAGCCTCCATCCAACATACTTCCCTGCCCGAACTGCAAACACAGCACACACTCCCTGCCTGGTTTGGGAATGACAGCACCTCACCTCTTTCCTCCTGTCCTGCCCTGCCCCGCACTCCAGCCTCCTAGTGCTTTGGTTCCCTGTCTAATCTCCCAACCCCTCCATCTGGCTGGGGCAGGCAGCCTTCAGAGACAGCACACAGAGCTTCTGGCTGGCTTGTGTTAGCCAGGACTAGGTCCATCCTGCGCCATAGAAGCAGCCATCTGACCTAGTTCTTCCTCTAGGCTTGTTTGGGTTGGCTGATAGGCAAGCCAGAGACTGAGGGCCTAGAGAAGGGGAACTTGGGTGTGAATAAAGTAGGAGCAGTAGCCCCTCTTGGTTGGAGAGGCTTCGGGTCCCTGGGAGAGGAGAGAAGTCGGTGGAGTCCAAAGAAAAGCCATCCTGTGTCACCTCTGGACTGATCATTCTGGCCAGCAGAGGAGCCAAACTGGGAGGAGGGCAGGTTCCTGGCACATCTGCTTGTCAGGAAAAGGCCGGGCTTAAACTTGCTGTGTCTCTGGGACCCCGAGCCCTCAAGCAGATGCTTTGAGTGGAGGGAGGCCCAAAGCCTGGGGAAGACTTGCCACCAGCTCTCAGGTGCCTCCCGAGTCCAGCTCAGGTTCCAGGCCCTTAGAGAGGCTTGTCCTGCCTGTTGGCCCTTACCTGAGTGGTCAGGCAGCACGAGAGTGGCTCAGGTCACGCCCACCCAGCACCTCCCTTCCCTGCAGTCTCTTCCCTCCCAGTGCTGACCCCAACAGCAGCCCTGCCCTGGCCGCCTCGGGCGTCTCTGGGCTTGGAGCAGGACTTGCCTCGTGGTCAAGTTTGGCTCTAGAGCTTCCAATGATCCCTCTCTGGTTTTCTGGTCTGTTGTAGACGTTTCTCCACCTTAGCCTCTGGCCTCACTTGGAAGCAAATCTGACTGCTCAGACGGCTGGTGTTGCTGCTGTGGCTGTTGCTCAGCCCCAGCCCGTCTCCACCATCAGCCAGCTCTTCCTGCATGGTGAAATAGCTCTTCTCTGATTTGGTCCTATCTGTGGTTCTAAAAGAGTATAATCGGAAATTTACAACCCAAAGCCGCCCCGATGCAGCCTTTCCTCCCCCTCCATGTTCATTAGCTCAGATGTCACCCTTGCCCGCTGCCCTGTGTGGGGCTGGAGTGAGGAGGTGAGGCTCGGGGGTGGGGGCAGCAGGGGTCAAGTCAAGCAGAGAAACCCTTCATCTGACCTCTCTTGATTTTGGGTGTGTCACCTGGCACTTGGATTAACTAGATGTGTTTTCTTGTCTGCTTCCTCCCTGCCCCTGCCCCGCTCTGCCCCTCTGCTGCCTGCCTCGTCCTGTGGACCACCCCACTGTGCCTTCCTTTCTGGGACGGGTTTCCAGTGGGCGCATCAGTTACAATGACATGTTTGAGATGCTGAAACACATGTCCCCACCTCTGGGGCTGGGGAAGAAATGCCCTGCACGAGTTGCATACAAGGTAGACCCTGACCCTACACCCCTCCCCCAGGAGCTGTCTGTGAGGGGCTGGGCTGTCCTGGCCTCCTCCTGTCTGTAGGATGCTCCTGGGCTCTCCCCGATGCTGCTGCTGCTGCTGCTGCTGCTGCTGCTGCTGCTGCTGCTGCTGCTGCTGCTGCTGCTGCTGCTGCTGCTGCTGCTGCTTTTGCAGGGTTTGCCCAGTGGTCTGTCTGCACCTGGCTGCCTCACTGTTTCTCTGTCTTCTCTGTCCTGCCCATCTCTGCTCCCATCCCAGGCAGAGGGACATGGCCGCGACGAGGCCTCTGCACTGGCCCCTGATGCCCCATCCCTGCCCTCTCCTAACAGCCCCGAGAGCCTAGGAAGATAGTGCCAGAGTACTGACGCCCTTCTCTTCCTTTTAGTATATGTGCTGCCGAAGCAAGCGCCCTTCTCTTCCTTTTATAGGAATGAAGAGACAGACCCATTTTCCGAACAGATTATTTTCTTCTGGGCTCAGGACCATCTGTTCCCCTATCTCCTGAGGGCCTCGGGGTCTGGCCTCGGTGACAGATGGAGCCAGTAGGGACTGTGGTGCCGCACACACACAGTCACCTCCCTGCATCTGCTGAGTTCAGCCAGTGTCCAGCCACAGTCTGCTGGACCCTCCTGGCCCCTGTGGGAAGGCGGCACCTGGGCACTGAGAAAGTAGCCTGTGAGGGAGAGTGTTGCCAGTTTACCTGAGGTTTTTCAGCCTGCTGCAGGAGAGGAGCAGCCTCAGGCCCAGAGTTCCAGATGGCTAGGTTGCAAGCACAGGCAGGCCAGGGTGCCTCTGGCCTCCCTCCTGGGGTGTGAGCGGCCCCCAGCCCCAGCCCTACTCCTGCTCACCTGCCTCTAGCACCCCACCCACAGGACCCCTCTGCTGACCCCCGCTGCTCTCCAGCAGCCTGTCTGAGAGGCCTTGGCTGGGTGTCTCCTGTCCGTAGTTTTTGCCCCGTTCTAGATCATTGTCTGCCACCTGACCCAGTGCAATGTGTGGCGCTGCGCTGCTCCTCCCGGCTACGAGATGCTGCGGTGTCTCCCTCGGCCCTTCTGCCCACACTCGCGTGCATGTTGCACCTGGTGCATGCAAGGCTGCGGCCCTGTCCCGAGGGGAGAGCTCTGTCCACACTGAACCTGGGCTGGGCAGGCCGTGCAGTGGCTCCTTTCCAGCCAAGCCGCCTGACCCTGAGGTTCTGGACAGGGTGGGGACAGCGGGTTTGGGCAAGAGAGTTCGAGGGACGCGAGAGTACCATGGCACTGTCCCTTTGCCCTGGCCTTGCCCTCGGCCTCTCAGCTCCTGGCCCGTCAGGGACCGGGGCCGGGATGGGAGCCCTGGAGAGGGCAGTCCTCAGAGCGCCCGGACAGAGCTCTCCCTCGCAAGACACCTGCTTGCTCCCTGTTCACTCCCATCCTCACTGCCCTCCCTGGGAGAGGAATCCCTCCACCTCTCACACTGCCATCGGTGCTGGTCTGCAGGGACACTATGCTCTGGGAAGCAGGTTTCTCCTGGTGTGCAGCACATGGGCAGGTGGGGTCCTGGCACTCTGATCGGATGTGCCAAGTGGGGCTTTGCCAGCATTCGAGGGACAGTCTGGCTTATCCTGTCAACCTCTTTGCACCTTCATCCACCGTCACTCTGATTTGAGACTAGGGTACTGAGGGCAGGGCTGTGAGCCCTCCCCAGAGGAGGGGCTGAGGGTTTGCCTTGCCACAGGGCCAGGCCCTAGGGAGGGGCTCCTGTCTCCACCCCGTCCTGTGAGAGGGCAGGTGGGCATGGTGTTCTTGGGCTCTCTGTGTAAAGCTGAGCATCTTAGATCTGTCCCCTTCTAAACACCCTGTGAGCTCTCACACCCTGAAGCTTTAGGCGACTGCAGCTCAGCCTGGAAGACTGAAGCAGACACTACTCATCCAGCCATCCCTGCCTGAAGACCAGTGCGAGCAAAGGGGCCTGGCAGTGGGAGCAGATGCTCCTCATAGGCCTTCACACGGCTGTCTCGATTCTGGTTCCTCCCTCTGAAAGGAGCTCGTTTCTCGGGCTCCTCTTGCCACCTTGAGCTGAGCCAGTCTCTGCCTTTGAGCGGCGTCAAGTGTGTCTTCTGGCCCCTGCCTGGGTGGTGAGAAGCAAATGCTAGCTGAGGCCAAGCTAGGGCATCTCCCTGCAGGATACCCCTCGGGGCTGGGGCTCAGGGTAGGACTCTTGGCTGCCAGCCTTGTACACATGACCCAGCTGCAGGTAGAGGGGAGGTGGGCAGACCCTTAGAACTGAGGCCCACCCTCTTGATGTGGCCTTTGCATTAGACCCTCCCTCCTCAGCCAGTGCCACACACCTTTTTTCTTTCATAGACTAGGACCAAAGTCTCTCTGGCCGGGGATGTTCCTTATCTTTCAGGGGGATCCGGGCCCCTGGCCAGAGCCCATGCTACAGACTTTACCTGGATTTCTGCTTTTCTGCAGCCAGGAGAATCTTCAGCTCAGATGAGGGTGGTGTGGGAGTTGGGGTGAGTGTGAATGCTGGCAAAACTCCCCTCCACCCAACCTCACTTAGGCCCGTGCACCTGCAGGGACCACCCTTAGGTGGCCCAGGCAATCCCTGGGCGCCCACAGCACTGGGCAGCCCGGGGATTGGGACGACCCTGGTGCACCTAGCCCTTACCTGCTCCTTTTTGTCCCCAGCGTCTGGTTCGCATGAACATGCCCATCTCTAATGAGGATATGACCGTGCACTTCACCTCCACCCTGATGGCCCTCATTCGGACAGCACTGGAAATTAAGCTGGCCCCAGGTGAGTGAGGCAGCCTGGACGCCCAGGGAGAAGGGGAAGGCTTTGCTCTGTTTGTGTAAGTACCGAATGCTGATTGCACCACCGGAGCTCCTGGTCTGCTTGATCGGGAGGGAGAGCGGCATAGAGCGCCTGCTCTCAGGCGATGTGATGCCTGCATGTTAGCACTATGTGGCCGCATTCGGGGGAAACGGAGGCACAGGCAAAGGAATAATTTGCTCAGAGCCAGCGAGGGCGAAGCCAGGATTTGGCCGGACCCATGCCTGGGAGGGGCTGTGCCTGGCCTGTGCTCCTGCATTCTCTCCTCTTCAGAGAGACAGGAGGGACCTGTCGTCTCACACCTGTGCCCGTCCATGCTGGACCCAGGGCCTCTCCCTACCATCTCCCTGGCCCTTCCCACCGTACTATTCTGTTTTTACCTGGTTGGTTTTTCTCTTTTCTGCATCTCATATCAGTATGTAAATGTACCACTATTTCTTTCTTTAAAGATTTCTTTTCTTTCCCTGCTGCTGATTTCCTTGCTTTTCTTCCTTCCTCCGTAGTAGTCAGCTCCCAGCAGGGCTGGTCTCTGGTCTTGATTCTCTTCCTGGTCTGCAGCTGTGCCCCACCCTTGGCTCTTTGTTGTTCCGTGTTACTAAACCAAGGTCAATCTCAGTCTTTTTTTGTTTGAGACAGGGTCTCGCTTTGTAGTTCAGGCTGGCCCTGAGCTTACTGTGTAGCCCAGGCAAGCCTCGAACTCAGCAATCCTCCTGCCTCTGCCTCCCGAGTGCTGGGATGACAGGCGTGAGCCACCACGCCCGGCACTGTGGTA
>PVIC010056091.1:0-11044 GCA_004025085.1 Thryonomys swinderianus
AAAAAAAAAAAAAAAAAAAAAAAAAAAAAAAAAAAAAAAAAAAAAAAAAAAAAAAACCCTAAGAAAATGCAACCTGGATAGTGTATATAGAGAAATCTAAAATGATAGAAAGATGGACAACTATTTCTAATGGTGGGTATACATAGGGTACATTTGAAATTATTAGGTATCTAACCATAATAAACTGCTGCTCTATACAGGTAATTTTTGACTGACAGTAACAGTAATTTACAGTTGTTTTCTTGGTGTTCCTTCTTTTTAGACTCAGCAGATTTAAACGTCTAAATTGGGTCATTCCATTTCTTCTTTCTATAGGCTATACTGAATATTTTGGTGCTGCTGATTCTTCCT
Source organism: Thryonomys swinderianus (assembly GCA_004025085.1). Classification (NCBI taxonomy): domain Eukaryota; kingdom Metazoa; phylum Chordata; class Mammalia; order Rodentia; family Thryonomyidae; genus Thryonomys; species Thryonomys swinderianus. Next base: position 352 of record PVIC010056091.1, read on the forward strand.
CATTCCATAATAATGTTCAAAGGTGCATTTTATTTCTTCATTAATTTTATCAGCACATTTTAGGGCATCATTCATTCATGTTTTTTGAACCATTTTGTTTCTTTAACTTTTCATGTAATGATTGCTTGAGTGTCAGACATCCTTGGCATTTGCCAAGTGTGACTGGATTGGTACAAACAGGCAGTGCTGGTGGACAGAGAGACAAGCTATATTATAAGACTTGTATGGCTGGTATTATTTCATTGCTTAACCAAAGCCATTACACATAGTACCAAGCGTTGTACTTTTTTTTTTTTTTTTTGAGACAGGGTCTCGCTTTGTAGTTCAGGTTGGCTCTGAGCTCACTATGGAGCCCAGGCAAGCCTCGAACTCAGCAATCCTCCTGCCTCTGCCTCCCGAGTGCTGGGATGACAGGCGTGAGCTACCACGCCCGGCACTGTGGTATGTGGTATTGATGGCTGGTGGGCGTGAGTCTCCACGCCCAGCATTGTATGTGGTTACCGGGGATCCAACTCAGGACCTTGCGCTTGTGAGGCAGGCGCCGGAACCACTGAACTAATCCTCCGGCCTGACATGTGATTTTTTAAATCACACTTGATTTTTAGTTCACTACATTTTCGTCTTATTGCTAGAGCCTCTAAATTAGCCAGTAAGACAAGTTTAAAGCATCTTCATAATTCTTTAAACATCTCAAAATAGTATTAGATAGTAGGACAGACTGACATCCATGTTTGCCTGCGTACGTCTCTGTGGTCTTCCAGAGGATGCGGCTGCACCAGAGACCTAACACCCGGAGGAGGAGACGCTTTTGTTTCATTAGTACACGTCTGTGGCAGTGTCCACCCTCCCTTGTATGGACCCTCTTCCTGTGCGTGGCGCATCCCAAGTCATTTCTTCACCCCGTCTCCTGGCCCCCCTCGCTCCCCCAGCCCCAATCACCCCTTCCACATACCTGTGAAAGATCCATGTCCCAAGGCCCACCAACTATTCTCTATTTGCTTTCTATTCAGGATTTCGGTTTCCCTCATAACAGAAGCCATGCGATATTCAAGTTTGTGTGTCTGACCTATTTCACCCAACATCAGAGGAAGGGCTTAGCATCAAGAAAGCACACAATGGCAGGTGCTAGTGGGGCTGCGGGGAAGGAAGGAACCTCCTGCATTGTTGGGAATGTGGAGTTCCGAGGTCACCGTGGAGTGCGGTGTAAAGGTTCCTCGGAGGACTGAAGCGAAAGGCCCCGTGTGACCCAGCTCTTCTGCCTCCGCGAGTCCTCTCGAAGGACCTGAAGGCATTTTACTGTGCTGGTGCACGCATCCTCATTTCTGGCAGTTGTGCTCATAGCAGGAGGAGTGGGTTGAAGAGTTCCCGTGGACGTGCTGGTCTATTCAGTATCTTTGTACATTCCATGTGCATATCAAGAGCACTTATTTTGGGGTTTTGCCTTTTATTGAGGGCCTTTATTACTTTTAGAATATGTCACCAGCATTCTCTAGGTCTGAGGACTTAGATCCTGATGCTGGTTCTATTTTTTCCAATACATAGCGACAGTCTGATATCCCAATATTAACTATATAACTTGGCTTTTCGCTAGATTTATGTGCAGAGGTTAAGTACCATTTTCAGGACTCGTACAGATAATAAATGGCATATTCATTTCTTACAAAGGAGAATCCTGCCCTATGAAAGTGCAGTTGTTTTATGAAATCTTCTATACCACATAAAGAGGGGAACACATATATTTTATACTATTTATTAAAGTAAATGATTTTAATATTATGATGTCAAATATGTTAGCAAAAATTTCTTGCTTACATAATATTTTCGTGCATAGAGACTTGTACTTACTTTTCTATTATAAAGTATTATAAAAATTCTAATGTCAGCATATAAAGATATTTACATCTTGTTTCATATTTTATAGTAGTCCAGTAATTTTAATGAAATGAATCACATAATGTATATAGTCTTGAAACTAACTTCTACTTTTACCCTTGGTAAGAGGGAAACATGCTTCAGTGTCATTGAATATAAATCTACATCATTACTATAATAACTATGAAGTGGTCTATTGAATTGCTGTGCCTTAATTTACATAAGCAATCTCTTATTGATGAACAGTTGGATTTCATACTTTTTAATTTCAAGAATGCTGAGTTATGCATAATTCTATAATACTATGTGTGTTGTCCTCTTTTAAAGATACCTTTCTGCTTGCTTTCTCAGGATAAATTTCTAGAACATGCTTTCTATTTCTACTTCTTTTTTTCTCCTCCCCTTCTTTTTACTCTCTTTATTTATATATTGGTAGCTAAATTTCCAGTAGCCCATAAAAGAAAACTGCTGTTAACATTGTCACAGTAAAAATTGAAAGTGTAGATACTTTTTCCAATCCTGATTTTATTACCTGTGGATATGTCCATACCATAAGTGGAATTATTGGGTAATATAGAAGTTCTATTTTTTTAGTAGATCCATATTCTTTTTCATAATGGTTATGCCAATTTATAATCCTGCTGGTAGTGTATAATGTTTCTCCTTTGTCACTTTGATAATAGTCATTCTAATAAATACAAGGTCATACACTGATTGTGGTTTTGATTTGCGTTTCCCTGTTGCTTAGTGATGGTGAATATCTTTCTTCTACCAACTGATCAATTGTATGTCTTCTTTTCAGATATTTATTCAGAATTTTTGCACATTTTAGGTGAGTCATTTGTTATTTATTTTTTGCTATAAAGCTAATGTGTTCATTATGTATTTTGGGCAAAAGCCGCTCATCAAGTTATATGGTTTACAGGTATATTTTCACATTCATACTTTGCCTTCTCTGTTGATTGTTTCCTTTGCTCTACAGGAGATTTTAGCTTGGTGTAATTTCATTCATCTGTTTTTCATTTATTCCCCAGGGTCTTAGGATCATAGTCAAAAAATAATTGCCAGGACCAGTTTTAAAGTGCTTTTCCTCAGTTTTCTTTAAGTAATTGTAAAATTACATGTATTATGTTTACATTCTTAGTCTCTTTTCATATGATTTTTCTGTGTGGTGTGAAATAAAGTATGATCTCATTCTTCTGCACGTAGCTATACTGTTTTCTCTGTACTTCATCAAGGAGACTAGACTTCATTTTGTGTTCCTTCTACTCTTGTTAAAATCAGTTGACTGTTGTGCTCGCTTTGGCAGCACATATACTAAAATCAGTTGACTGTAAGAGTAGGTTAATTTCTGAGCTCTTCACTCTGCTTCACTGTTCTATGTGCTCATTTTTGTAGGAAAACCATAAAGTTTTGATTATTAAGGTTTTATACAATTTATGTTTTTAAATAGGGAAATATGATGCCTATAGCTTTCTTCATCTTGCTTATGATTTCTTTGGCGATTCAGGCCTTTTGTGGATCAATATCCACTTTAGGCTTTTTTCTATTTGTATAAAATATGAATAGAATTTTAACAAAGATTATATTAATTCTAGAGATTACTTCAAGTAGTAGGGTTATTTCTTTGTATTTGGGGATTACACTTGGCAGTTTAACTATACTTTCTTAGTAACACATAAGTTATACAAATTAACAAGACTCACTGCAACATTTATGTGCAATGATCATATTCATCTATCCCTTTTTCCATTATTGAATTTTTTGATACATTTTAAGGATACATTATGATCACATTCATCACTGAGAATTTGTACCTGCACATGATACATCTTATTCTAATTTTTTATTCTCCTGCTCTCCCTCCAACCTCAGCCCCTTATATGCAACAGCCTTGTTTCCATTTTTTTCTTTTTCACCATCAAATTTTTCTTTCTCTTCTTTCCTTTCCCCTGACCCCCACCATAATTCCCTTTCTCCTTTGAACAATTTTTTTCTTTTTTAAAATTTTTATCTTTATTGGTACATTGTATATACACATCATGTCATGATCACACTCGATATTGGGAATTTGTACCCGTATATGACACAATTTAATTGTACACTTTTTTTCTACCTCACAATATCTATCATATATTTTACACCTCATTTACACCTTCAGCTTCTCACGCTAGAGAAATGATACGGTATTTATACATCTGTGTCTTCTTTATTTCACTTATGAGTATGTCTTTAAGGTGTATCCATTTAGCTATAAATGCCACAAGTTTATCTTTATGTCTGAATTCTACTCCGTTTTATAGAAAAACGCATCTAATTTAGTCACTCACCACTCGGTCTTTTGTCTGTTTCCAAGATTTAGCTATTACAAGCTGTGCTGCTATATGTGTACACATGTCACTGTGGTATGATGCTTTTAATTATTTTGTGAATACTCCCAGCAGAGAAATAGCAGGGTCAAATGGAGCCTTTAATCCTAGTTTTTTTTTTTTGTAATTTGAATATTTGTTTGTACATTATATATACACATCACAATCACGCCCAACATTGAAAATTTGTACCAGCACATGACATGACTTAATTCTCATTTTTCCCCTTCCCCTACCCACCCTACAACCCCTGCCCTTATATACATAAGCTTTGTTTCCTTTCTCTCTTTTTTTTTTTTTTAACCATCACATTTCTTTTCCTTCCCCTCTTTACTTCCCCCTCAGCCTTTTGGTTAAGATCAAGTGTAGTATCTGTTATATTCAGTTTAATCCTAGTTTTTTTGGGGAAATTCCACACTGATTTATACAGTGGTTGCACCAGTCTATAATCCCATCAACAGCGGAGAAGGTCTCCACAGCCCCACCACCATTTGTTGTTGGTTGATTTTGTGACAGCAGCCTTTCTTTGTGGAATGACATGGAATGTCACTGTTGGGTTCACCTGCATTTCTCCAATGACCAGTGATGCTGAACACTTTTTCATATGTTAACTTATGATGCCCATTTTTGAATTGGGCTTTTAAATTTGGGATATCTGCTTTTTTTTTTTTTTTTTTTTTTTTTTTTTTTTTTTTTTTTTTTTTTTTGAGACAGGGTCTTGCTTTGTACTTCAGGCTGGCCCTGAGCTCACTATGTAGCCCAGGCAAGCCTCGAACTCAGCAATCCTCCTGTCTCTGCCTCCCGAGTGCTGGGATTACAGGTGTGAGCCACCATGCCTGGCATTGTGGTATGTGGTATTGATTGCTCGTGGGCGTGAGTCTCCACGCCCAGCATTGTATGCGGTTACCGGGGATTGAACTCAGGACCTTATGCTTACGAGGCAGGTGCTGGAACCATTGAGCTAAACCTCTGGCCCCGATATCTGCTTTTTTAAACATTCTTTATATATTCTAGGTAGTAGTCCTTTGTCTAAAAAACAGCTGGAAACAATTTTTGCACACATTATAGAGTGTCTTTTCGCTTTGTTGGTAGTTTCTCTTGCTATGCAGAAGTTTTATAATAAGATGAGACCCCAGTCAGTGATTGATTTTTTTGTGCTAGTTTACATGTTACTTTTGTTCATAAAGTCTTTTCCTACATTAATGCCTTTGGGAGTTCTACCTAACCTATATTCCAGAAGGTTTAGTGTTTCTATCTTAACATTTAGGTCTCTATTCTACTTCAATTTCAGTTTAGTATATGGTGAAATATATAGGTTTAGTTTTAATCTTTGAGAGGTTGAGATCCACTTTTTCCAGCACCATTTATTAAAAAAGCTACCTTCCTTCCATTGAGGGTGTTTGGCTCCTTTGTCAAGGACGAAGTGGATTAACATGTCTGGAGTTGTTTCGACAACTTCTAATCTGTTGCACTGATCCTCAGGTCTGTTTCCTTGCCAGTACCATGCTGGTGCTTTTTGTTGTTTTGTTTTGTTTTGTTTTTAACACACTGGCTTTGTAGTATAGTCGCAAGTTGGGGATTGTGATACTCCTTGCCTTTTGTTGCCTAGAATTGCTTTGAGTATTCTAGTTCTCTTCTAGTTCCAGATGAATTTTTGCATTAATTTCTCTAGTTCTGTGAAATACACTGTTGGGAGTTCAGTCAAGATTGCATTAAATTTATATGGCAGTTTTGGGAGTAGGGCCATTTTGAGAATATTGGTTCTTTCTATCCAGGAATAAGGAGTGTCTCTCCATTTTCTGATAACCTCTTTCATTTTCTTTTCAGATTGCTGTAGTTTTCTGTATAGAAAAGGCTTTCATCTTCCTTATTAGACTGATTCTTATATATTTTGACTTTCTGGATGCTATGTCAAAGGAATTATTTCCCTAATTTCTCTCTCAGTGAGTCCATTATTCATTTATAAGGAACTATTGATTTTTAAAAGGGATTTTATTGGTATATTTTATATATCCTTTATGATCATAATCAACATTGAAAATTTGTACCAGCATATAACATGACTTCTCATTTTACCCCATTTCCCTACCCAAACTACAACCTTCCACCCCCTATATACAAATTTATTTTTGCTACCTTTCTTCTATGCTTCCCCCATCTCATAACCTACCTTGTCCATACTAAGAACTCTTAGTAAGGATAATTTTTTTTTTTTTGAGACAGGATCTCACTTTGTAGTCCAGGCTGGTCCTGAGCTCACTGTGTAGCCCAGGCAAGCCTCGAACTCAGCAATCCTCCTGCCTCTGCCTCCCGAGTGCTGGCATTACAGGCATGAGCCACCATGCCCAGCACTTAGTAAAGATAATTTTAAAATATTAACTCCAATCATGAGCCCAAGATGTCTTTCTGAGCATCTGTTTACTTTATTTTTTCTTCTTTATTTTTTCTTTTACTCCTTTAGTTTTTTAAAAATATTTTATATTTATGTTGTTCTTATAAGTGAGATAGTTTTCTTGTACAGGTAGTTCATTGCTAGCATTTAAAATGATAGTGGTTTGTGTGTGTTGATCTTTTCATTTTTTTTTTTTTTTGAGACAGGGTCTCGCTTTGTAGTTCAGGCTGGCTCTGAGCTCACTATGTAGTCCAGGCAAGCCTCAAACTCAGCAATCCTCCTGTCTCTGCCTCCCGAGTGCTGGGATTACAGGCATGAGCCACCACGCCTGGCATCAAAATTTTTTAAAATTGAATTCTTTATTGGTGCATTTTATATACAGCTCACAATCACACTCACCATTGGGGAATTTGTACCAGTATATGGCATGAATTAATTCTCATTTTTACCCATATCCCTACCCACCCCACAACCCTCCCACTCCCTATATACATGTGCTTTCTTTTCAAATCATATTTATTCTTTCCCCCATTTCTTTTTTATCTTACACTTTTACTGTTAGTTTAAGTCATTTAGTCCTTAAAGTTTCCACATATTTCATTGTGCCATTTGCCAAGAGAAATAATTTTAATTTTTTTCTTTCTGATTCCAACATCTTTTATTTCCTTTTTTCTTGGTTTATTGTTCTTTTTAGGACTACTAGCATTATGTGGAATGGAAGCAGTGAATCTATGTATCATTGCCTGACTTCCAGTAGATCTTGGAGGAAAAACTCATGTTGATGATTATAATAGCTATGAGTTTTTCTTATATGACCTTTGTCATATTGACATATGTTCTTTGTATACCACCTATCTTTTTGGTAATTATTTTTTAAAATCATGAACAAGTGTTTGATTTTGTCAAGTGCTTTTAGTGTATCCTGAGAAGATTGTGTGATTTTGTCTCTCAGTCTGCTAAGATAGTATATTAATTCGATTTGCATATTTTGGACCACCCTTGAATTCAAAGGATAAATTTCTTGATCATATTGTATAATCCTAATATACTATTAAATTCATTTTGCTAGTATTTCATTGATTTTTTGCATCCATGTTCATTAAGGATACTGACATCATTTTATGTTGTGTCGCTGTGTGGCTTTGGGATTGAAGTGGTATTGTCCTCATAAAATAAGTTTTATACTTTTTAGAAGGACTTAAGACAAGGTGTTATTAATTCTTCTTTGAATGTTAAGAGAAATCCACCAGTGAAAATATCCACCTCTAGTTTTTGTTTATGGGAGATGTTTGGATTTCTAATTCAATCATCTTGCTATTGGTTTCTTAGTATTTCTATGTCTTCTTGATTATGTTTTGTTAAGTTGTATATTTCTACGGTTTTATCCAAAGTTTTTAGTTTGTTCAATCTGTTGGAATATAGTTTTTTGAAATAATCCCCATAGGTGCCTTTCTATTTTGGAGGCATCAATTATAATATCTTCATTTTTTCATTTCTGGAGAAGTGGATAATGAAACAACATGGGTGAACCCAGAGAACCTATGCTAGTTAAATAAGCCAAATAGATCATAAAGATCATTGTTGGATGCTTTCATTTATATGTGGATTTCAAAACAGAACCAGGGAGAATAGTGTCATTACCAAGGATGGAGAGAATGAGTAGACATTAGACAAAAGACAAAGACTAAGTTATGGTAGATGAATAAGTTCTAAAGATCTAATGCCCAACAAGGCAACTAGAATAAATAATAATTGGAATTTTTAAAGGAGGAAGATCTTAAATGTTCTCACAGAAGGAAGGAGAAACTGTAAGGTGATGTGTATGTAAATTAACATGATTTTGGTGATCATTTCAAAATGTATATGTGTATCAAAAGATCCAGCAAGTTTAACACCTGAAATATATGCAATTATTAGCTGGGCCCAGTGATCCCTGCTTGAAATCCCAGCAGCCTGCAAAGTGAAGGCAGGATTGCATGTTTTGATCTGCTTGAGGGATTTTGTGATTTGGCAAGACTTTGCTTCAGAAAAAGAAAGTATAGAAATGACTGAAGCCTCATTTTGAATGCCCTAGACTCAGTACCAAGACTCAGATTGAATGCCCTAGACTCAATACTCAATACCACACGCATAAAACATTCCAAACAACTCATTGGCATTTTGTACATTTATAGAGTGGCACAATCATCATCTCATCTAGTTAAGACACATTTCAATTAGCACCCCCCCACAAGTGAAGTATTACATTGTTACTCCTTACTTCATTTCCACCATCACTGGTTTATTTTGTCTCTTACACATTTTGGATATTTTATATGCTGTAAAGGGAATTATAAAATATATGATTTTTTGTCTGTGTTTTTCATCTAGCACATTTTAAAATTCATCTATTTTGTAGTATATATCAGAGCTTCCTTATTTTTATGGTATGGCTGAATAATGCATTATATACATACATTGTTTTTATTTGTTTTTATGTTTATGGACATCTGATTTGTTCTTCCTTATTTCTATTGTAGTGCTGCTATGAACATGTATGTAAAAATGGTTGAATACTTGTCCTAAATGAGTTTTGGGTTATATCTAGGAGACCAATTACCTGATCATCTTAACTATAGAACTTATGTAGCATTCTTTCATAAGGGTATGAGTACTTGCATGGTAATTTCCTTAGAGTTAAAAAATAAAAACTTAAACTTATTTTAAAATGTCTGGATAATCTCTGATTTCATTATTGGTGTAAAGTTTCATGGTCAGAGATTTGAAATCTTATTTTTCTACTAATATTTCACTGGAATTCAAGAGTCCTATTGAAACTTATGATTTAGAGGTGAAGAAAATGTAAAGAAACTTTTTAGCTGTTGCCCATGGTTTGTTATGTTTGGTTTAGCTGACCCTTTGGATTCAAAGCTAAATGTGTTGATGATCTTATTCAGGGTGAGAAATAATTAAATTTAAAAATCTTGGAGCTGATAGCAGTCTTTCAATGAATCATGCTGATGAAGGTATTTACATATAATTGCCCAGGAAACTACTCTTTAGGGACCTCGAGTTCATGTTGAATTCCTGTATAACTACTCCTTGTGTACTTGGAGATCTTGAAACTAGAAGCCAGAGAAAACTGGTGTGAGCAAGAGAAGTTCCTTAGTTATCACCAGTGAAGTAAAGCAATTATCATGGCCTGTCACAATAAGTGGCTTCTTCCACCCCTTAGTAGGTTCTATCAGACCATCTAGCACAAGGAATCACCTGCTTCCTGAAGTATATGATGCAATAGAAGAGAAATAACTTTTTTGATTCAAGGAAGGAGGTGGTAGATATGGTGAAAAAAGAGAAAGAAATACCTTATTATATTTAATTATAATATTGTTGAAATGGAGGAGACCTGAAGCATCACCTTAGCTCAATTCCCTTATTTGAAAAGCAAGAGATTGGCTTCTTAGCCCCATGATTGTAGCCCTGTGGGTTAGAATATAACTATGCACTCTATCGAGGCATTCATAGGAAATTGCCATACATTGAGTAGTTTAAACAAGTCATTATTATTTAATGTGAGGGATGTCAGAAGTTAGACAATGGATCTCACTAGGCTAAAATCAAAGTTGGTAAGGTTGCATTATTTATTTATTTATTTATTTTTTTGCTTTTTGGAGACAGGGTCTTGCTTTGTAGTTCAGGCTGGCCCTGAGCTCACTATGGTGCCCAGGCAAGCCGCCGCGAACTCAGCAATCCTCCTGTCTCTGCCTGCCGAGTGCTGGGATTACAGGTGTGAGCCACCACGCCCAGCATTATATGTGGTAACCGGGGATCAAACTCAGGTCCTTACGCTTGCAAGGCAGGCGCCGGAACCACTGAGCTAACCCTCCGGCCCAGGTTGCATTATTTTTGTGGGGAAGTCTAGGAGAGAGTTTATTTCTTTTCCATTTTTTAATTTCTGGAAGCTTTCTACATTCATTGGCTTTTTCTGTTTCTCTTTCCTTTCTTTCTTTCTTTCTTTCTTTCTTTCTTTCTTTCTTTCTTTCTTTCTTTCTTTCTTTCTTTCTTTCTTTCTTTCTTTCTT
>PVIC010056092.1:0-11047 GCA_004025085.1 Thryonomys swinderianus
AGTGGCAAAAATTTTTAACAGAAGAGTAGGAAATAGAATTCAGAAATACATATAAAAGATTATTTAGGAAAGTAACTCAGAGATAGAGTATAGGATTAACAGGTACATATGAAAGAGTACAAGGATGTAGATTTGATCCCCAGTATAAGAAAGAAGGGAAGAAGTGGACAGGGAGGGACAGAGAGAAAGGGAAAAAGAGGGGAAGGGAGGGAATACAGCAGGGAGGAGAGGTGCCACATCATACCCATTGATCCACAAAAACAGCAGACATACTTCAACATCCACTCCTGACCAGAACTCTCAGAAAGATAGGAAGAAAGGGAACAAAACAGTAGTAAACAGAATTCAGATGTTCAATTTGATAAAAGGCATCAATGAAAAATCTCTAAGTTAATACATACATATGGTCAGAGCAGTAAAGCCAAGAAAAGGACATAAAATAGTATACATGTAAAATATAAATGGAGAAATAAAATCACTTCTATCCACAGAAGATTTTTTTTTTTTGAGACAGGGTCTTGCTTTGTAGTTCAGGCTGGCCCTAAGCTCACTATGTAGCCCAGGCTAGCCTTGAACTCAGCAATCCTCCTGTCCCTGCCTCCCGAGTGCTGGGATTACAGGCATGGACCACCACACCCGGCTACAGAAGATATTGTTTACATTTTTTAAAATTTCAAGAAATCTACTAGAACTAATGAGTGGATTCAGCAAGATCACAGAATATAAGATCAGCATATAAAACATCACAAACTACAACATCAGCATAACACATATGTGTGTGCATATATATATATATATATATGAATAAAACCTAATAATTGTATTCCCGCTCACTTAGCACAGAGAATGAAGACTTGTTCACACAAAACTCTGGATATGAATGCTTATAGTAGCTTTAGTTGAAAGAGTCAAAAACTGTAAACACCCAGATGTGTAATATTATGAATAGTTAAAAGAAACTTAAGTATACCATACAATACATCTATATTATGAAACACTAGTCAGCAAGAAAAAGAAAACTATTGATACATGCAACAATCTAGGTTACTATCACTGGAGAATTAACTTGAATTTAAAAAAGCCAATTCTAGATCTACTTACTATAAGATTACATCCATAAAATTCTTGAAATGACAAAATTACAGAAATGAAAACAGATTAATAATTACTAAGACTTAAAGAATGGGTGGTTATGAGAAAGAAGTAAGTATGCCTGAGACAGGTAGATTACAAATTAAAGCCAGCCTGATCAACTTATCAGAAATCTGTCTCAAAATATCAAAAAAAGGCCCAGAAATGTAGAGATACAAATATAGTTTCTGAACTGTATCAGTGTCAGTATCATGGATCTGATAGTGTACTAGTTTCACAAAATGGTATCACTGCAAATAAATGAGTAAACACTAGGTACATCGGATCTTTCTGAAAACTTTCTTACAATTACATGTGGGTCTATAATTATCTCACTATTAAAGTTTAACTTAAAAAAATACACTAGACTTTCACTCAATATTCTGAGAGTGGTCATCATCCAAATGTGAACATTTCAGATCTCCCTCTAAAACCTCTATTGATCTTATTTTATGCTAGCCTAAGTGAGGACATGCAGGTATGAATATAAAGTTGTATCTGTATCCTCAAACACCACACAGTCATGTAGAGTGACAAACACAGGCATAAATCAACAGTGAGCAAGCTTCATAAAGGAGATGAGAAGTGATCAAATATTTGAACAAAAGGAGACACAAGGGAGGTACTTTCATTAGTGAGGAGGAGGGTGATCTTAAGAGAAGAAATAAAGGCACCGCACCAGAAATAAGCACAGGGCCTACAAAAAAAGGAGTGTGTGCGTGCATTTTATTCTGAATAGAAAGACAGTGTGATTAGAAAGGGTTCCCAAACACTGACTGAATACAAGAGTTCAATGCCCCTGAAGCCTTCCCCACCAATCCAGCCAATAAAAAGCAGCAATTCCTAAAAAAGATGGGACAGCGACAAAAAGAAATAGGCTACTGAGAGTTACTGTCAGAAACATTCAGCTGAGTTTTTAAAAAGCATTACACGACATTACTAGATAAAGCAACACTAATCTATAGTGACAGAAAGCAGTCTGGGGTTTTTTTATGATTAGAACTTGAAAGTTGCTACCTGCTAAAGAGAAACAAATGGCCAGGCTCAACGGTGTAAGCCTGCAGTCCAGGCACTTGGGGCAGGGAGACAAGGTCTTTCCACAGAATGATCATCTGGACCTAGGAGTTGAGACCAACCCAGACAATACAGTGCAACCTTGTGTCAATTAAAAAAGAAAAAAGAAAACCAGAATAGTACTCCTCCATGCCACCAAAATTGGAAAAACAAGACTACGAAAGTCATAGACCAAAGACTACAGACACATGATGCCTAAATACGTTGTAGTACCTTGGACTGGATCCTGGAACAGGAGAATATTAATGGAAAAACTGGTGAAATCCAAATAAAGTCTGGAATTTAGTTTTAAAAAATGAAAATTTGTATGAGGCATTAATATATTATTAACATTCAAGTTTTTTACTCTTAGGTTTTTTGGGGGGACATGAGCATGTCAGGAGCAAAATTTCAGTCAGATGGCTAGGTTTTCCAGCAGAAAAGCTACACCAATCACCTTCATTGTGACAGTGAGTCCATGATCCCACCTGATGCCATGTGACTGGGATTAAATCCCAGTTGTAGCTATCTCTGCAGCTCATTCATTTACTCTGCATTTATTGAGTGCCTACTGCTTACCAAGCTCTAGGGGTATGTGAGGTGGGAAATAAAGTCACAATCCCAGTTCTCATATAAAGTTTTAAACTCCCCTCGAGGAAGTCAAAACATTTAACAAGTATTTGCACAAGTAGAGTTCCTAACTTTTACAGACCCGCTGCTTAAAAGTTCCAAACAAACCATCAGAACATTCATCAAACCCAGTTTATCATTGGTATTGTGAATAAAGGCATCTCGGATTTCAAAGAGCACTTAAATAACCTGGAGTCCAGTGAAAGAAGGTCCTAATTTAGCCATGTGTGTTGGGGCCTGAGATTATGCATCTCTCCCAGACTCCCAGGTGACAAGGGCTGAAGCGTGTCCAAAAACTATGCCAGAAAAGGCAAAGCTCTGAAGTTCCATGGAAACACCCTCAAATTACAATGTAAAATACACACTCCATAAAGGCAAGGACACTGTGTCTCTCTTATTCACCACAGTATTCCCAAGACTTAAAGCCCAGACAAAGAGCATTTGATAAATACTTGCCAAAGCAACAAATGGATACATGGTATGGACCAGTGCTGTTCTATTGAAGCCACCTGGCACATTTGGCTATGGAAGAGTTGGAGTGCGGCAAATGACTAAGGAGCTGAATATTTTAAATTTTAATTTTAATTTAAATAACCACGTGTGGTCAGTGGCCACCACTGGACACTCTAGGTCTGGACACAGGTCCTGTGCAAAGGGCACGGGACTAATGAAAGAGTTGGTTGGCTAAGTGGCTTTGAGAACGAGGTCAAGGTCACAACTCTGAGGGAGTGGGGAGGGGGTCGCTAAGCATGGTTGACCAGGTAAAAGAGGCAATGACAATGCACATCATCCCAATTCTTGGGAAATCTTTAAATGGGCATTGTACTGATTCTGAGCAAGTGAATGACGTTTCATTCATTCATTCTTTCTTCCAAGAAGGGCTGCCACATTACCTAGAGCTCACTACTTCATTCGCACAGACCTTTGCTAATTCAAGGCCGGGTCCTCTCTGCGGGCAGCCGGCCGAGAAGCCCCCGCCCCCAGCTGCTAGCGTGTCCTCCCCTCCCCCGTCGCGCCGGCCCGCGAGGGTCAGGCTGGTACCGCGGGTCCAAGCACCGGACGGCCAAACCCAGAAGCCATATTTAGCTATGTTTTTGTCCATAAAACAAACTTCCGTCTTCTGAAAGAAAAACGGTTCTAACTCAATGTCAAACTAGGACGGAAACTCGCTGCTCGCCGCCGCTGCCAACCCGAGATGCAGCGTGTCCGGCGGCCCCGGAATCCCCGACCCAGACTCCGCGCCCCAGCCCGCGGCAGTGCCGGTCACAAAGGGACGCGGGAGGCGGTGGCGGCCCGGCCTCCGCCTCCCGCTCCGGCCCCGCGCTGGCGGCCGCGGCCGCAGCCGCAGCCACAGCCAGGACAGCTCAGGCGGGCGGACACTCACCTCGCTGCGCGCGCGGCGGCGGCGGCGGCGGCGGGCGCTCCTCCGGGCCGGCCGGGCGGTCGCGGCGCGGTCCCGCGGGCCGCAGCGCGGGCGCTACTCTCGGGCCGCCGTCCGCCGCGCCGCCTCCTCGGCCACTGCCGGCGGCTCCCCCGGCGGGCGGGCGGGCCCGGAGCGGGCCCCGCCTCCGCCGCGCCCGTCCCCGCCTCCGCGCCGGGCCTCGGGGCTGGGCGTGCTAGTCCCGGCCGGCCCGCACGCCGCGCCGCCGCCGCTCGCTCGGGGCCCCTCAGCGCGGCGGGCTGAGCCGGGCCGCGGGGCCGCCCGCAGGCCGCTCGCTCGGGCGGGTCCTCGCGCGCGCGGCGTGCTCGGCGGCGCGGGGCGCGTGCGGCTGCGCGGGAGAGGCGGGGGCGCCGCGCTCGCCCGGATGCGCCGGCCCTTCCCCTCGGCGAGCCCACCGCGCGCCGCCCGTGCTCCTCGGGGCGGGAGGTTCCGGAGTGGCGCTCTGCCGCGTGCCGCCCGCCCGGTCGCCGGAGGCTGTGGCGCGGCCTGGGCCGCGAGATTCCCCCCGACTCGCGAGCGGACAAAAGAGGCTGCCGCCGCGGCGAGCGAAACCACTCGGCCGCTTCACGTCGAGCCCCGCCTGCGGTGAGAGGAAAAGGAGCCGCCCTCACCTCGCCGACGAGGCCTGCGGTGGGCCCCGGGCCGCTCTCGAGCCGCCCCTCTCTCGGGCGGAGCCACCTGTAGGGTGCGGAGGGGTTGGAGCTGGGGTCACGGTGGCGCCTCGCCAGGCCTTGCGGAATGCAGGACCCAGGCTGGGCCGGAAGAGGCAGCCGCGCCTCGGGGACCGAGAAACGCAAGTGTATGTCGGGGGTCCCTACAGAATGGGGACTGTTTGGGGATAAAGTGTCCCGCGCAGTGACCTGAGAAGGGCCTTTCCACTGTGCCCTTCAGGAAGAGCTCGTTCTCTGTCCAGACCCACTGTTCGCGAAGGGTAGAAGACAAAACAACAGTCCTCTCATACCCACACTAGGTTTACCCGACCGTCTTTTTTAACTAAATTAACTTTAGTTATTCAGGGGGTTCGCATCTTCACGTTAGCCAAGCGCTAGGATGATCAGAGGCTATTCTCTTTGTACTTATATTTCAATGGCCTCATCATAAACCTCTCAATACATGTTGTATATGTAGGTTGAGAGTGTAGATAAGTGATGCAGATTTTCCTACCGTGACAAGGTTCCATCCCCAGCACCACAAATAAATAAAAGTGAAAATGAAATTGTAAATATGTGTTCACATAACCAAAAAGCGATTAAGTAAGAAATTTTACAAAAGATCATCTGGAATTTGACTATCCTTTTTCTTGATCATCTACATCAGCCAGGTACTCTATTTAAAAATAAAAGGCACTGCGTATTTATATAATAGATAGTAGAATCAATTGTTAACCTCTTAAGGTTTACAAAGAGAGTTCATTTTGAAATAAAAATATCTTTAAAAAAAAGATGTATCCAGAGCTGGGGCACGCCTGTAGTCCCAGCACTTGGGAGGCAGAGGCAGAAGGATCACTGTGAGTTTGAGGCCAGCCTGAACTACACAGTGAGAAGCTGTCTCAAAAATAAATAAATTGAAGAAAAGATAATGTATCCAAAGAAATACCCTAACTAGAGAGAAAAGGTTTACAAATCATGTATCTGACCAAGGATCTGTGTCCAGAATATGTACTCTTGAAACTTAATAAAAAGACTAATAATCCAATTAAAATGTGAACAAAACAATTGACGGGTTTACCAAAGAAGGTATAAAAATGATTAGCAATTAATGTTCAACATCATTAGTCACTTAGGGAAATGCAAATTAAAGTCACAGTGGGAAAGTTCTTCACAGCCACTACAATAGCTACAATTAAAACAAAACCTGTTGGTGAGAAGGTGGAGAAATTAGTGCCCTCATACATTGCTTATGGTAATAAAAAAGTGTGCTACTTTGGAAAATGGTTTGTCGGCTTGTTAAAATGTTACACATGAAAGGACCAGATGATCCGACCTGTCTACTCCTAGGTATGTAGCAAAGAGAACTAAAAATACGTTAATACAACATTTACACGTAAATGTTCACAATAGCATTATTTATAATAGTCAAAAAATGAGGACAATCCAAATGGCCAAGAAATGCTGAGTAAATAAAGTATGGTTTACCATACAGTGGAACAGAGTACTTACAGAAGAATAGGAACTTCAAAAATGAAAAGTCAGGTACAAAACAGCTAATATTACATGATGCTGTGTATATAAAATGTCTAGAAAAGGCAAATCTGTACCCAGTGATATGTGGTTGCCTTGGGCTAGAGATAGGAAAGAAGTGTGGCTGCAAAGAGCGCAAGAAATATTTTTGTAGTTATAAGTGCTCTAAAATTAGGTTGTGGTAATAGTTGCCCAACTGTAGATTTGCCAAAAATAACTGAATTATGTGTGCTTGAAACATTCTAAGGTATGTAAAATTACCTTAATAAAACAATTTTTAAAATATTTCACTGTAATGTTAAATAGCCCAAGATAATAGTACCTTTAAAAAAATCTGGCTGTGAAAGTCCTTTGCAATTAAAAAAAAAAAGGAAAAAGTCTTTAGAACAAAGAAAATTGTGTGTTGCTTGTATTGTAGGATGTAATAAAATCACTTTCACACCTGGTTGTACAACCTAGTATATTTACCTTTCAACAGCCCCTTCCCACTCCTATTCATTCAAAAATGTTTCTTCACTTTACCCACTAAAAGAACAGGAAACGGGGTAGAAAAGGGTAAGCAAATTTGAGAGGAGGAAGGAACGGAATGTCTCACAACAGAGTTGAGATTTGCCAACAAAGGGCACAGATAGGGAATCCAAAGTAAAGACACTGACATAATCTTTCCCAGTATTTTTCTCCTTTCCCTTTTGTGTGACCAACAACACACTGGTTTACTTGAGTTAGGCAGATGTGTGTATCAGAGGGTACACTACATTTGGGGTGGATAATAGTATAAGTCAGATTACTTTTTCATGACTTAATAGATTTTTAAAGGCTTTCTCGTGGTTTCTATAATCTTGCCATTGAAGAAATGCATTAGTTGAAACACATTGAAGTTAAACTACCCCCTATGGGGTAGTCTGCCAGCTATGCCTGGCCATATCCCCACATCCCCAGGCGCATACCAGAGGCAGCTGCTCCTCCCTTTGAATCATTAACCATGCATTTTCTGTGGAAGGCCCTCTTTCAAATGGTTGTTTTCTGAGCAGCGCTAATATCCTTTACTAGGCTATGGCCTAGACCCTTAGTACCTAACCAGCTAGAAAGCAAGGAAGTGGCACCTTACAATTGTAATAGGGAGATGTCAGAAATTCCCTGAAGTAAAGTAAGATGCCCAAGAGCAATCTCTTTTTGCTTTGAAATAGTTACACATCCACAGGAAGTTTTAAAAATTAAAAAGAGGTGGGCCGGAGGATTAGCTCAGTGGTTCCGGCGCCTGCCTCGCAAGCGCAAGGTCCTGAGTTCAATCCCCGGTAACCACATATAATGCTGGGCGTGGAGACTCACGCCCACCAGCAATCAACACCGCATACCACAATGCCGGACGTGGTGGCTCACGCCTGTCATCCCAGCACTCGGGAGGCAGAGACAGGAGGATTGCTGAGTTCGCTGCGGCTTGCCTGGTCTCCATAGTGAGCTCAGAGCCAGCCTGAACTACAAAGCGAGACCCTGTCTCAAAAAAAAAAAAAAATTTAAAAAGAGGTCTCATTTTCTTCACCTAGTATACCCCAATGACTATATCTAACTACAGTGAAATATTAGAATCAGCAAACCGACATTGGTGTAGTGTGTGTGTATATAGCTTGTGCCATTTTATCACAAGTGTAGATTCTGGTAATTACCACCAGAATCAAGATATAAAACTTGATCGCCACAAATGTCTCTTTGTGCTATCTTTGTGGTCACACTCACCCTTCCCTGCCCCACCCATCCCTAACCTTAGGCAACCATTAATCTCTATCTCTACAATGTTGTCATTCAAGCGTGGTATATAGAATCACATGATATGTGGCATTTAAGATTGGCTTTTTTTTTTACTCCGCACAATGGGTCATTTTGTTTGTTTGTTTTGTGCCATCCTCTCTGACAGGGAGGCAAGTCCTGGCCTTCTTGACACCACCACAGCAGGGATGAGAGCCATGAAGGATGCATAGTGAGGAGTCCAGGCTCTCTATTCAGCCTTTGTTACCTGACACATAGGGTGAGGTGACATCTTTCCTGCACTGTGTAGCTGGAGTAAGGAGGGTACTGTCTAAGAGTCTTCTATCCTGCTGTTTTACTCCTTTCCTGCTCCATTGGCTAGAAAGTGCAGATTTCTTGGATTTATTATTACTATTTAGAAATCTCGTCCTATGGTATATCGAAGCTGTCTGTTCTCTAGCACTCAGTCTAAGAGGTAGAGGCGAGAAGAAAACCCCGGGAGCTCATTGCCCTGTGACTCCTCCAATCTTAAAAACCCCAGACAAATGCCATCCCCTCTCCACTTTCTGAGTCTTCTGTTTGCTTTATTTACAGTGCCCAGGACTTTGAGCTATTTCTATAGGAAATATACTCCATCTGCCATCCTACCTTGGTTGCATAAGAAGTTGATAATAAATTTTTTAAACAATGCAGATTGGATTTTTATCCTTATAAAAATGTCACCCCCAGTTTGTTGCATTTTTCCTGACTTTCCTGAGACAGAGCAGAAAGGGGTGATTTACTGCTGATCTATTATATCTGGGACATCCATATAGATAAAATGTTTATTGTAGTGGGAAAAGATGCTAGGAACTGCAAATCACAGACTCCACTGAAGTGGGAAGTCGGCAAGTGTAGAGGAACGGGAAAGTTGAGATCCTCGGTGCAGAAAAGCCTGAGGCCCATCCATGGATCCGGGTTTGCAGTGAAAAGAGTAAAATAGCCGGTCATGGTGACTCACACCTGTAATCCTGGCACTCAGGAGGCAGAGGCAGGAGGATTGCTGTGAATTCGAGGCTAGCCTGGGCTACATAGTGAGTTCAAGGTCACCTTTGAACTACAAAGTGAATCCCAGTCTCAAAAAAAAAAAAAGAACAGGACAGACTCTCTGAACACAATGGTTAGTAAAGGTTGAAGACAGTATGAACAAAACCGAACATAAGAAAATAAAATTTTCTTTATGTGGTATTGGGGATCGAACTTGGGCCCTTGTGTGTCCAAGGTCGGCGTGGTACCACTTGAGCTAAATCCCCAGCCCAGAAAATGAAATTTTTAAAAGCAGGCAAGTCATCACTCTACATTGTTTTCTTAATTTTTAAGGAAGGGAGGTTCAAGGAAAGCAAGGTTTTCTTTAGTAAGAAAACCTAACTCAAATACAAAAAAACATCAAGCACAATGGAAACCAGTTTCAAGAGCAGTAGATTTGCAGAGAGGATGAACCTAACCACACATTACCAGTGAGCTCCCCTTGGTTTGATATTTTTAAAAGGAAATCAAAGAGGAGGTTCCTCAGGCTGGACAGAGGTTGCCAAAGCAATGTGAGTCGCTTGTTCATCCTTTCATGCCAAATGGACTGTGAGGAAGGTGATTGGGACAACAGTGCAAAAACTGCTAAAGGGAGAGTGACCAGGCTGCTCTGGTTCCCTATTTGTTCAAGCATTTTAATAATCGTGAAAACCACCTACCTCACGATGCCCTTTAATTGTGTACATTTGGGTATATTATGCTTCCCAAAGCTTTAACTGTTCCACAGAAAAAGTATGTGTGCATTTTCATATTTGGAGAAATCATAGACCCAGTGACAGGAAAACTTTAGGCAGGAACTACTGCCTGAAAAATTCGGTCAGGTTAAAAACAAACCACTTAACCCAAACTCTGGAAGAACTCTGTCTCTTCAACAGAGTGGAAGAGGAGCAGCAGAAGGAGCCAAAGGGAAAGGTTTACACATTTACTTTATGGAAAAAGAAATTTTCTGAATTTTTCATCCAAACTATCTGATTTCTTTTGTGGTATTTATGAAATAGCTAAAAGTAAATGGAATAAAATTCTTGTTACAGTTTTTCATGAAGACTTACGGTTTTCACATTTTTTTCAGTGAATACATTTTCATGTTACATTTAGTATACCAAGCAGTCTGCTGCATTTTTTGAGTTCAGTGCTTTAGAAGAGAACACTATTGTTTTTTCCTCATTCAAAAGGATCTTCAAGTAATCTTAGAATTTTATTTTGAGAGAACACTTTTTGATATAAATGTTTAAGACCACATTAAGTGCATATTTTCGATGGAATCTATTCAAAATAAATTTAAATTTGCTTTCTCTGACTTCACCAATTCCAATGGGATTCAACATATTTTAGTTAAACTCTTTCAGACCAAACTGAATTAATAAGAATGTCAACATGTAGAAAGTACAATTTTAAAATTCTAGGCAAAAAGGGAAGTGAAATGGCACCAAATTCAAATGAAAGAAGTGATAAATACTGGATTCAAAATTAGCGCTATAGTGAGCTGCAGTGGCTTGTGCTGAAAGTCCCAGCTGCTGAGGAGACTGACGCAGGAGGACCACTTGAAACCAGGACTTTAGCAAGAGGGCTTCACAAAAGAAAACAAGAAAAAAGATATTGTAGAGCTGGGGTATAGCTCAGTGGTAGAGCACATGCTTAGCATGCCCATCCTGGGTTTCATTATTACCACTGCACAGAGGACAGGGGTCAGAGAGGAAGAGTGCAAGAAGTGGTGGTGGGGGCACGATCTTTAGGACAAGACCAAATTTCTAACTTTGATTCATGGTATTATTAGATGCCATTTAGGAAGACTGAGTGAAAAAAA
>PVIC010056093.1:0-11044 GCA_004025085.1 Thryonomys swinderianus
GCAGCACTGTTTACTCTGATCTACCCCTCTTTGAATGTGTATCTATCACAAATTCAAGGCGCAGGTTTGCTGAATATTGTGATAGATAATATGATATTAAACTGTTCTCAGATAAAAGTATTGAAGAGGCATACCAGAATACTCTGCCTCATATCACCTGCTGATAGAAAGAATATTATGCTTATCAACAAGAACATTATTAAATCATTTAAAAACATCTTCTGTTTACATAAAATACCATTAATTTGCTTTATACATATTTAACAAACTTGGAACATTTAAGATCTATATTTTGTACTTATCAAACAGTAAAAAAAATATTTACAAACATAAATATTGTTTCTAAAATAAATATTCTGTGTGATATCTTTCCTACATATAGAATGAGGATTCAGATAATTATATATTGGTAATGGTACAATGATAAACAACACTGCTTACAAAACTACAAGCAGGTGTTGAGATTTTATAAATACACATGCATATTTATAATCATTTGTATGTGTTTATCTATATATCTGATATTTAAAAATATTTTAATTTATATTATGAGTTATTGTCTACCTAAAAATTATTATCGTTAAAACTACACCACTGAACATAAAATATGAGACAAGCATCATACTTACATTGGGAAACTTCAACACTCAACTGTCACAAATAGATCAACTAGAAAAAAATGAACAAAGAAATATCAGGGTTTAAATACACCTTGAAACAAATGGACTTAATAGATACACGGAGAGTGCTCTACTTAACAGAATCCACATTCTTCTTAACAAAACAGAACTTTCTCCAAAATACACCATAGATTAGCCTAGCAAGCATTCCTAAATATATGGAAAATAATTAACATTATTCCGGCAAGCATTCTTAAATATATGGAAAATAATTAACATAATTCCATGTATCATATCATATCATCAATAAAACAAAAAATAATGGTAAAATAAAACAGAAATTATTTACAGAATTATATACAGAAATCAATATACTCGTGAATAATCGAGTTACAGAAAAAAATCAAGAAAATAATTAGATCCTAGAAAAAAAACCAGAATACCATAATCTGTAAGGAAACAGGCAGCTCTAAGAGCCCACATGAGAATGTTAGAGCCTGTCCAAATAAATAATTTAATTATGCTATCAAGATCATGTAAGAATGAAGAACAATCCAAATTCAAAACTAGTAACAGGAAAAAAATCATGAAAATGAAAGCAGAAATTAATGAAACTGAGGTTAAAAAAGAAAAAAAAAACAAAGAAACAATAAATCAAAGAGTAGTTTTTTGAAAGAAAAAAAATTGACAAAACTTTAGTCAGTCCTAGTTTAAAAAAAAGGAAAATCCCAAATCAAAGCAATTGCAAATTCAAAAGGCAAAATGACAAGTACAAATGATATCCAGAAGATTATTGTCAAGCACTGTACTTCAAAAGCCTGAACTCCAATAAACTGAACTATTCAGAAGCTGAGTTTCCTAAATGCATATGAATTACCAAAACTCAACCAAGAATACATAAAACTTTCAATAATCCAATAACAGACATGGAAATTGAAGTTGTAATGAAAAACGTGCCAACTCAGAAAAGCCCAGTCCTAATGGATTCAATGCTGAAATCTAAAGTAATTTCAGAGAAGATATATCACCAGTGTCTCCAATGAAATTTAAAGGTAAGGCGTGATCCAAATTCATTTCTCAGAGCTACCATGACATTATTTTATTTTATTTTTTTATTTTTTCTATTGGTACAATATATATACACTTCACAGTCACACTACACATTGAGAATTTGTACCAGTATATGACACAACTTAATTCTCTTTTTTCCCCTTCCCCTATCCACCCTACCTCTCCTCCACCTCTATATACACAAGCATTGTTTTTTTTTTTTTTTTGGTTTGTTTTTTGAGACAGGGTCTCGCTTTGTAGTTCACTCTGGCCCTCAGCGCACTATGTAGCCCAGGCAAACCTCAAACTCAGCAATCCTCCTGACTCTGCCTCCTGAGTGCTAGGATTACAGGCATGAGCCACCACGCCTGGCAGGCATTGTTTTTTAACATCAATTTTTTTCTTTCTTCATTATTTACCCTTAAACCCCATTACCCTTTGAATATATACTATTCACAATATCAATCATGCATTCTAAAGCACATTTATAACTTCAGTTTTTGGTATCAGAGAAAATATATGATATTTGCACACCTGTGATCTATTTATTTCACTATTGAGTATATCCTGAAAGTACGTCCATTTGAGTATAAATGATTCAATCTTATTCTTTATAGCAGAATAACACTCCATTTTATAAAAAAACAAAAACAAAAACAAAAAAAAAACACATCTTCTTTATCCAGTCTAGAGTTGATGGGCATTTGGGTTGTTTCAAAGATTTCACTCTTACAAACTGAGCTGTTATAAACATGGGTGCACATATATCACTGTGATAGAAATCTTGTAATTATTTTGTGTATATCACCAGCAGGGGAATAGAAGCATCAAATGGAACCCAAACAAAAGAGAGCATAATGTCTTTAATGAATATAGATGACCAAAATTCTCAACAAGATATTGACAAACAGAAAAAAAATAAATCATCAAAAACATCATATGGCGGGCCGGAGGGTTAGCTCAGTGGTTCCGGCGCCTGCCTCGCAAGCGCAAGGTCCTGAGTTCGATCCCCGGTAACCACATATAATGCTGGGTGTGGAGACACGCGCACCAACAATCAACACCGCATACCACAATGCCGGACGTGGTGGCTCACGCCTGTCATCCCAGCACTCGGGAGGCAGAGACAGGAGGATTGCTGAGTTCGCGGCGGCTTGCCTGGGCACCATAGTGAGCTCAGGGCCAGCCTGAACTACAAAGCGAGACCCTGTCTCAAAAAAAAAGCAAAAAAAAAAAAAAAAAAAAAAAAAAAAAAAAAAAAAAAAAAAAAAAAAAAAACCCATCATATGGCAGGACCAAACAGATTTCATCTAGATAAGCAAGGGTGGTGCAAAATGTGCAAATCAAATATATCACATAAATAGAAGCAAGGAAAAATTATGTGATCATCTCCACAGACAGAGAAAAATCCTTTGAAAAAATCCAAAAGCTATTCATTATTTTAAAAAACCTTAATAAAATAGGTATGGAATGAAATTATTTCAATCTTAGTAGGTTTATGACAAATATACTCCCAACATAGTATTAATGGAGAGTACCTGAAAGCATTGCTTTTAAAACCAAGAGCAGGAAAAGGATGTCTGTTATTATCATGCCTGTTCAATGTAGTACTCACAACATTAGCCATAACAATCACCAACTGAATAAATAAAAGGGACATGTTTAGGAAAGTAAGCAGTCAAGTTATTATTTGAAGACACAATACTCTCTACTTCAAAGACTAAAAATTCCACCAAAAACCCCTCGAATTTTCAGTAGAGTAGTGGAATACAATATCAACTCATAAAATCAAGTTATCTGTATAGCAGAAAAGAACAGAAATTTTAAAAATGAAACAAAGAAGATTTATACATTTTTAAATCCCATTCGATTTATACGTGATTTTTTTCAGCAAATTTTAATCATTCATGTTTTCATTTATTTAGTATTTATTCAGTAACTATTACATCCTAATCTAGGCACTGGGCATTTAAAGGAAGAACAAATATGCCACATTTCTTGTATCAGGAGGATCATACATCTTGGAAGAGAAAAGTTATAAAAAGAAAGTAGAGTGTCATATAAATGGTAATTTGGCATCCCATATCTATAAACTGTGGAACTTTGGTAATTTTTGCTTGGAAATAGAAGATGAATGAACCCTGAGAGACTGAGATGAATATGCTAGATAAAGCAAACATTCTTGTCAGATTCAAATAAAAGTGAATCTTATTTCCACCACTGACCAACATGAAGTAATCAGTTTAAATGTGTACAAAAGAGTTTCAAACACATGTAAGCAAATAAGTCGATTAATATGACCTGTCATTTCCAACTCTATCAGACTTTCTAGAACTTTATATGAACTTAGCTCTTAAAATACTGCTGATTTCAAATACACTTTTATTCCATTCTATATCCCATGTACTTTTAGGTGCTACTTATGATCACAATATTGATCCATTTGGGGTGTGTGTGTGTGTGTGTGTGTGTGTGTGTGTGTTGTGTTTCTTCATTCCAAATCCCATTTATAGGAGTCCCCAATTAATGTTTTACATAACCTTGGGTTAAGAGAGTTATGTGTGATTTTCAGAATTTCTTTCTTGTTAAATTTATGCATTTCTATCCTCTACATATTGATATATTCCTTGGATAGTTTTACTGTAGCTAGTCCAGAGTATTACTGACCCAGACTTCTCTCCTCTTCTTTGTCCTGATAAATTTTTTACAGATTCAGAGATGAAACAATGCTTCACACTGCTACTAACATATAAGAACCCTTCCTGGTTCTAAAGCTACTTACCAATTTACTGCTAAGTCTGAGAGAGAAACTAATATTATCATGTCTTGTCTGTTCTCCTGAAGGTTTAGCCTCATTCATTCTTCATATTAACAGATTGAGGTCAAGTTATTCCCTGAACAGGCATTGTCAGACAGAACTGAACTCCAAAGATGAAACAGAAAGAAAATATGTACAGATAGATGATGGTATGGGTTATGTTGTATCCTCTAAGAAAGAGGCTGAAATCCTAAGCCTGAGGGACTTAATACATGGACTTTTTCAGAAATAGAATTTTAACAGTGTAAATCAAGGTAAAATGACAAACTTAGGATGGACCCTAATTCAATAAGACTATTGTCTTTTTAAAATAAGATAAATCTACACAGACGGAAAAGGAAGAAAAGATGCAAGGAGAATCTTTGTACAAATGAAGGCAAAGATTGGAGTGATGTATACACAAAGCCAAACACTGCCAGCACATCACTGAAAGTTGTAAGTCATTGTACAAATTTTCCCTCAGAACTCTTGGGAAGAAACATTCCTCTCCAACATTTTGATTTCAAACTTCTGGGCTTCAGAACTATGAGACGATAATTTTCTTTTAAAGCCAATTTTTGGGTAAGGTTCTTAGAACACTAATGGAGGAGGTAACTAAAGGCCAAGTTCCCTTTATTCAGTATGATACATGAGTCAACATTAATGAAACAAATGTCTTTCTCAACAATCTATAGAAGATATAGAAGTATAAAGTTTTATGTTTTATACAGAAAGCCCTCAATTAATGAGGTTTGAATTGATTTTTTCATATTTCTGTGGTGTGTAAATGGGGACTGTATAAACATTCTGTTTTTCATTTTCAATTATAATATTCAATAAATAGCATGAGATATTTAAAATTTATTTTATGTATTAGGTGATTTGATTAAGGATAATGTAAGTATTTTGAACACATGGTAAGACATGACAAACTATGAAGTATTGTTTCTTTCTTTCTTTCTTTCTTTCTTTCTTTCTTTCTTTCTTTCTTTCTTTCTTTCTTTCTTTCTTTCTTTTTTCTTTCTTTTTTTTTTTTTAGACAGGGTCTCACTTTGTAGTTCAGGCTGGCCCTGACCTCACTATGTAGCCTAGGCAAGCCTGGAACTCACAATCCTCCTGCCTCTGCCTCCCGAGTGCTGGGATTACAGGTGTAAGTCACCATGCCCGGCTGAAGTATTGTTATCTAGGTGTATTAAATACATTCTTAGTTTAAAATGGATTTGTAGTTATAACCTGGTTATAATATAACATTCTTCATACTTGTAGACCATTGCTTTTAAACCTGCAAAAATAAAATTAATTTTTGATATACTTGAAGATGAAAAATGAACTGATGTTATTGAGCAAAATAACTTTATAAGAATAAATGGAATAAATTGATGCAGACAGTAAACAAGAAAATTATTTATTTCATTTAATGTGTAATGTATCTTTATACATGAATGCATTTTCTCCAAATCATTAGCATTTATGACTATGAATTTTCAATGAAGAAAATATATTTTATGTAAGCACTTTAATACTTATGCATTTATAACTCAGAGAACCTTATTTATTTCATGAATGTTAATTACTGTTATAGTCATACTTTAGAAGAATATAACTGAAAGTATAGTGTTTATTATTACATTGCTTTATATCATAATGCCTTCTTAGCCATAGTAAATCTAGGCCCAGCTAGAATTTTGTAATGCAAGCAGAATCAGAAATGACTTTGAAGATTAGTAGTCAAATATATATCAAAAATCACAATCCTATATGGGTTATTATGCCTTTCTAGTCTATGACTTGCCCATAGTACTATTACTCAGAATTTTATTACTCTCTTCCAAGCATACTTATTTGCTGGGAAATTAGTTCAATACTAATGCATCTCTTATTATGGTATACTTTAGGAAAAGGAATGGCATACTCATACAGAGCCTTTGTGAATAATAAAAATGATTATATAGAATTTCTAATAGGAACTCTGAAGTAGTATTAAAAAACCTATTTTTTCACACTATATACAACCTGTTACTAATGATGTCTACATGAAAAAAATTGATCAAATTCCCATTATATGATAAAATATGTGAAATATATAGTAATACATAGGAAGGTTATACTCTAAGGAAAGTTAAAAATAATCTTAACTTTAAATAATAATCTATAGTGCTGAATCGATTAGACTTTTATTGTTTTTAGACAATACATACATATGGAAACATTATAATGTATGCTTGATATGGAATAATACATGAATATTATGTGGAACTAAATTCTTTCCTGCATGACCCTAATTTCTTTTTTCATTAATACAAGGTCAAATATTCAGTTACGCTCTTTGATTTTCAAGGTAAAAATGAATATTAGTTGAAACTATGCCATAAATTCATATTAAAAAATCTTCAGACTCCCAAATCAATTCCGTTCATATAATTAAGCATGAGTCATGCAGATCAAATTAAGTTTCATTATATCTGTATAGCATTAGGGCAAAACTATTGTAATTATTTCATATAAAGAAATATATGGGATGAAATACATGTTTTCTGATCGGCAACTATGAAGGATATAACGAAAACTAAAGATGATTGCTATAAGTTTTTGAAAATCATTCTATAATTTTTCTGAAAAATCAACAGATGCCTCCCTTTGATTAAGCCTAGCCCCTGAGCTTCTATGACAGGTACAGGAAAATGTAAAATAGACCATTAATTGTGTCCAGTCTACCACAAAAGTAATTATTACACAACAATCTAAAAATGCACAAATGAGGACTGACATACAGTTTCAGACTGTGAATGTGTAGGGTGAGTATACAGTCACCAAAATATCATAGGACTTTCATCTCTACGATGAGAGCTGAATTACCTATCATACAGAGTCTAAAAACTACTGTTCTCGAATACGTTGCAGGGGAAGAGGGAGACATTTTACACCTACTGATAATTACTGATAACACCTACTGATAATTCTTTCACAAGAAGTGAAAGAAACAAGCAAGCATAAATAAAAAGAATAGGAGGTTAATATGACTGGCTAAAATGAGATGCAAGTGACTTAGAAACACTGTAAGACCGAGGCACAGTGTCACATGTCTACAATACTTGCTACTCAACAAGCTACAGCAGGGACATTGCAAATTCATGAGAGCCTGGGGAACAAAATAAGACTCAGGCAAAAAATAACAATAAAATAAAAATAAATAAAAAATAAAAATAAATGGTACAGCTATGAAGAAATAGCACAATTTGGAATGAAGTCTGGTACAATTACCATGAAATTTCTTCTCCAGAAGAATTCCTTTATGAATGTAAAATCTGAAATTTTTCTAGAGGTGGAACTGAATTACATGAAAATTCTTTGCTTTTTGTGTAGCAGAGAAGCCAGTGATCATCTAACATTAAAATAACATTTTACTCCTTCACAGTTAAATTTAAACATTAAAGTCAGTGAGACTAGCATTAATGTCTCTAAAGGCTTATCAAGTAGTACACTGCTTACCAGCGGCTGAGGAAATCAAAGCAAGAGAGAGGTGTAGGAGGATGATTGATAGATACTGAGTTTCATTTAAATAGGAGAGCAGTGGGTGACTGGAAACAACACCATTACACCAAAAACTTCATAAACTAGAAGACATAGCTGTGAAATTTTTAGTATAAAGCACTGATGAAAGTTTGGGGTGATAGAAATGTCCATACTTTTATAAGAAAAATCATATCATGATTAGGAAACTGCCGAATCTGAGTAGGGATTTAATGATATCACATAAATTTTCCTCTTTAAAGGAATTCCTTTATTAATTTAAGATCTGAAAATACTATACAACATGTATCTCAAATTATAACATGGTATCATTTATATGAGTATGTGATTTATGATTTACAATAATTTTAAATGAAAATAATTCTATTGGGGAAGCAAAAAAATGTTGCAATAAAACCTGGGTAGGTGAAGAAATAAATGAGATGGGCCTTAATATCTTTCAGAACGTATTTTAGAAACCTGAATCTTTAAATGAAAGAAAATACATGAAGCTTGTATTCCCATCTATATTTCTGGCTTTTACATAATGTATAAAATGTTTAGTAATTATTTATAAGTAAATAATTTTATAATTTAATATAAATTATTTCTTTTAATAAATTTATATAATAGAGTTTCTTAAAATGCCCATCTTATAAATGAATAAATAATCAGGTCACACAAATGTTAAATAATCAAGAAGAATTTGAACCAGAAATCGGGATACCACATCTTGTTTGCTCAAATCATGATGTTTTTCTGAAAATTTGAACATGTGAGTTTTCTTCATGATATTTTCTTTGTCTTTATCTTTAGAGTAGAAAGGTCTATAATATTAGTTATAAGTTGAAATACCAATGTGAAAAAGCACATCTATGTTATCCCGTGAGTCTGTCCCCTTGCATAACATGATACCAAAATATTGAAATCAAATCATATAATATCCCTTTTCACTTCAGTTTCATGAAAACATTTCCTTCCCCCTCACATCTAGTAATATTTTGAGTCCATACAACTTTTGAAGCTTTCCAAATGCAAAACACGTCCATAATTTTTCCTGTTAAATTTGCTATAGTTACATTTCATTATTTGTTAGGTATTTATTTGTTTATCCCATGATCTATAGCTTACATCACTGTGTCTCGATTATTTACTCAGAGTTAGACAGTAATCAGATGCATCACATAATTTTGTAATTCTTCTAGATCAGGGAGGTGTAAGTTTGCCATAATCTTTTTAATTCTTTATGAAAAGAACTGTAGTTTGCATAATTGATGGGGCTGATCTAAATGATTTATGTGATTCCTCTTTTCTCTGAATATCATATTATAAATCAGTTATGTTCAAAATAGATCATCAACTGCATGGACTGTGTACTTTAACAGGAACTTGTCAGAAACCTCTAGAGACAGACCAGTGCTAACTTTCAAAAACACAGTGTAAAGAATGATTCTCCCTTTTCTAGGTTAGTATACTGAAAATGAGGTTTTGTTTAATTTTCAAGTGCAGAATAATTTTACTCCATAGACTTGTATTAAATAAGTAAATTTCCCATTTGTCAAGTACACAAATAAATGCTGTTGATAATCTTTGACAAAACTTAATAGTTTTGTTTTATTTGTGCTATTTGTTTTCCATATAAAATCTCTTGTTACTCATATTCACAATGTTGTGGACATTGAATTATTTGTGCAGAGAAATGTTACTTTTGTTGGCATCTAAAATTGCAAAATTGCATTGTAGCCGGGTGTGGTGGCTCACACCTGTAATCCCAGCACTCGGGAGGCAGAGACAGGAGGATTGCTGAGTTCGAAGCTTGCCTGGGCTACATAGTGAGCTCGGAGCCAGCCTGAACTACAAAGCGAGACCCTGTCTCCAAAAACAAACCAAAAAAACCCAAAAAACAAAATTGCATTGTAAACATTGGCAAAAAAACTAAAAAAAAAAGATGAGCATAGGTAAAGTAAATTTTGCTTCTCCAAATATCATTCTTCTGAAGCTAGAACTAGAAAACTGGACCCGAAAAGAGGCTTCAGCTGCAAAAATGTCGAGTTTATTCAGCTGAATTTGAGATATACATAAGTAAATTACTCAATATAACATGAAATAAGAAAAATCACTGCAAATTGCAAGTACATGTAATTCAAGCAATTTTAATTTTGTAAACTTAGCCTTTACAGTTTACTTATAGGTAGGAATTTGTCCTAGAATAAGTCAATAGTTTTTAACACCATTTGATGACATTTTTCCAGTTAGTGGAAACCTTATTATCTAATGTCCTCATCTAATTGAAAGTGAAGAGTGGAACAAGAAAATGTATCACAGGTCAACACCAACAAGATGAACAAAAGTAGAACCACAAAGAGTTTGTAGCATTTTATATGGCTATGTGGAAATAATTTGTTCGCTAACTTTACTTTTCAAACCATCTCCCCTGAAAATTTCATAAATTTAGAAACCATCTGCTAAATAATATCTAAATTAGGTAAAATGTCTCTTTTGTCACAATGAACATAAATTACACAATAGATACTGCTGGATCTATTTTGACTGGCCATTATATCTATTTACATTAGCACTGCTTTATTTGCTATGTAAAGTGTTCAATTGATTGAATGTGGATCCCATTACCTTAGTCTAAAAATATGAAATTCTGCTGCATACAAACTTATCTTCACATGCTTAAGCCATACATGAATGTTTTTTTATTTTGGATTGCTAATATTACTGTTTCTATTAATACCTATAATCTCACAATTTAAGATTTTATTGGATATTAAGATATTTGTGTCTTTCTACTAGTTATATGCTATAATGTTTTCTTTCATTGGTATTTGATTAGATTAATAAATATTTTCAATTTCACAAATAAGCCTGAAGTAGCATGGATTTGTGTTTAGTTTTATTTTTGTGGTATCAAGATTAAACTTGGTCCCTTGTGCTAGCAAGGAAGTTGCAGTACCAATTAGCTAAATCCCTGGCCCAAGTGTCATAAATTTGATTGTGGCCCAAAGAAATATAACTAGAAGAGTTTTGAAAACAGGCTGATTGCATTTAATATCTTCCT
>PVIC010056094.1:0-11050 GCA_004025085.1 Thryonomys swinderianus
CCTGTCTCTGCCTCCCGAGTGCTGGGATTACAGGTGTGAGCCACCACACCTGGCACCTGATGTTGAATTTCTAATAAGCCAAGAAAAGACTTTCTGACAGGGAGAGAAGATGAGAATTAACCAAACATCTTTGTTAAGATATATCATATCACTTTATGATGTGATTATCTTTGTTGTTCTTTATTTTGAGTTTCTCCTGAATGTGCTTTTGATGTGGTTTATGCAGATCAGTACAGTTTTATAAATGTGTTTGATTACATAAGAAAAAGTAGTAAGCTTTTGAAACCACAAATTAAATGCCAAATATTTTAGTTTTTCAACAAGGAAATTATTTAAATTGTTTCGGGTTAGTAACAAGCGATGTAGAATGGAATAAATTTAAATTATTTATTTTAAAAGCTAACAATTTTAGAATTGAATTAAATCCATTTTAATCAAATGGATTTAATTTTAACCTATCCTATGAAATTTGTGCTCAATAGTGATTTTCCCTCAGTATGAAGTAATAGATATTCTTGAGATCAAGGCAAAATTTAAAAATGATTGGGACAAATTCATTAAGAGTCTTGGAGGGCCGGAGGGTTAGCTCAGTGGTTCCGGCGCCTGCCTCGCAAGCACAAGGTCCTGAGTTCAGTCCCCGGTAACCACATATAATGCTGGGTGTGGAGACACGCCCACCAACAATCAACACCGCATACCACAGGGCCGGACGTGGTGGCTCACGCCTGTCATCCCAGCACTCGGGAGGCAGAGACAGGAGGATTGCTGAGTTCGCGGCGGCTTGCCTGGGCACCATAGTGAGCTGAGGGCCAGCCTGAACTACAAAGCGAGACCCTGTCTCAAAAAAAAAAAAAAAAAAAAAAAAAAAAAAAAAGAGTCTTGGAGATCAAATTTGAGCTATTAGGTAGGAAGCAATACCCTGATTCTGTAATCTTTGACATACTGCTATTTGCATTCCTAGATTTTGAAAAAAATTCATTTTTGTATTCTCTCTATGCATGGATGTCATAGTGTTGCAGAATTGGTATAGGAAGGGTAAACTTGTGAAACAGACTTTTATTAGGTGGTTGAAGTTATAAAGCTGGTACAGAATAAAAAGTTTCAGAAATCTTATATTAGTCACAAGTTTAAAAGATCGCCTTGCTTATAAATAAAATACATACAACCATTATAGTATTCTAATATTATTGGGCAATGTCTTTCAAATAAGAATTACAAGAGTAAATTGTTAAGAATACTGAAGTCTTACTAAACGGACAAAATACTGTGGCATCTTTGAATAAGAATGCAATTAATTTAACAAGGTGGCTATATGATTGTATAATAGGTTACCTGCTCTGTAATAAAATGTATTAAAATGAGTTAAGGAAATTCCAAAATTAGAACTGTAATTGCAAAAGGGAATTCATTTAGACACACTGATTACATGTGCAAAAAACATCATCTTAGGAGTCTGAATACTTAAACCTTTCAACATGGCTGAAATTAAAATATGGCATATCTAGACTCTGCTCTTTTGAAAACCATTACCCTCTCTACTGTCTAATGAATCATCATCTTCTGTTTTCTTTAGTGTTTCAGAAATTTATGCCCATTTTTCCATCCTGGGTATTTGTTCATTCCACTATATTTTCTTGCTTGGTCTTTACTTTCTGATTTTCTCACTTTTTGTTTTACCTTATTACACTTTATTTTGTTATAATAATATTACTTATGAAATACAGTGTTAACTATGTCATTTCTCTGCTAAAAATTCTGTATCAGTTTCTCTAGAGCAGTGGTGCTCTCTGAACAGCAGTCTTATTTGAAACTTCAGTAAATTAGACCTATTAAAATAAATAAATGTTGTACTTCATCATCATAATATAGTATTGGTTTCATAAGTTATAATAATGAGTTGAACAGCCAACAAGAAAATTTTGTGTTTTTTATTGGGTTTTGTTGTATAACGTCCATACACAGAAAGTGGGAAGCTTACTAGACTTTGTAAGGCAAAAAGGTAAAGCTAGAGCCCTCATAATAACGTCTATAAGAAGTTCAAGAACACAGAAAAAAAGTATCAGTTTATAGTAATGTGTTTTAAGTTCAATATATGTATATTTGAATGTCCATGTTGTTGAGGTCACTGAAATACGTGAACAGCTGCCTGAATGTGAATTCCATCAAACATGATTTGAAACCACTGCTCTTAAAACTACCTATACATTATGTATTCATTTACTTTTTTGCTTCTCTGATTAGAGTGTAAGCTTCACAAAGGGAGGGCTTTATTTTGTTCAAGTGTGTATCACTGATGTATAAAAAAGTTACAGAACATGGAATGTAGTTAAATATTGAATAAGTGAATAAATAGCAAAGAAGCAGTATTTTAAGAGCAAGTTGGATATTATTTTGAACTTCTTGGAGAGGAGTTATATGAAGCAAATTCTGTATTACAGAAAGGGAAATGAACAATCAATGAAATGATGAGACCACTTTTAGAGCATGACATAATTTTTTTAAAATATGGAAAAGAAGCTCATAGATTCAATTGAATACATCTCACTTTTGATCGAGAAGATGTAAGAAACATTCTTGGCTCCAAATGGTCACGGAAACAGTTGAGAATTGTGAGGTTGATAGTGACAAATACATAAGATATTTTAGATCTAATTAGTAAAATAGATAAAAGTAAACACATTAGTACCAGATATTGTAACGCCCTGAATAAAATCTTAAATTAGCTAACTCACTCAATATTTATTAGCTTTTAAAAACTAAATAATCATGTCAGAGCCAAGATAGCTAGTATAATTTTTAACAAGGAAATGGATCTGAAATCATGACTCCTCATCTACTTGATATAATATCAGATCTTTGAAAGTAAATAGCTATAAAATCAGAAACAGATATGGACTGTAGCCATTTGTCTTTTTCAGGGAGGGCTCTGAGAAGCAGAAAGATTAAGTACCTAGATATCTATGTATACCATCTGTTCCTCAAGATTTCTATTTTTTCCACATTCTTCTGATTTTACATTATTTTATTTGAGTGCTTCTGTAAGAGTGGCATGAGACCATAATTACAGTTCCATAATTCTGTAGTTTTCATCCATAAAAAGAAAAACATTCCTGAAAAGTGTGAGCTTATATCAATATTAACAACCAGTAGAATAAAATGTAGTACAATTGACGTTGTATGATAACTTATAGATATAGCGTCTGACAATGGCTTCATTTTCCCATCACTAAAAAAAAGGATGATAGAGGTTGGCCATCTTTAAGATGGCAATCTTAGAGACAAATCAGGAAAAATTCTATTTCTATTAGCACTCAGATGCTGTTTAAGAACTAAAAATAGTGAAGATAAATATTTGTAATAACCAATAACCAAAGACAAATTGTTTTGTATCCTAGGATCTCTGCTTTCTTTGAGAGCATAAAGGTGTAGTGAAAGCTTGAGTATGTTGGAAGTATGTTTAGAATTTAGTAAAGTTACTATAGAGAACAATTATATTTTTGACACAAAAGGTCCTGTAGTGCTCATCTCTTGTTAAAAAATTGTGGTGTTAAAAAAAATTGTGATGCTGATCTTGATGGGGAATTTAAGAGCTAACAGTGGTATCATTATCTGTGTATGTCTCAATATACAGCTAATTTAAAATCTTATAATTTTTTTGAGACAGGGTCTCGCTTTGGAGTAAAATCTTATTTCTAAGTATGTTTATCTATAGGAATATTTCCAATGATTAAATGAAATTCCTATTTTTGAAGTTTATCACACTTCTACAGTTGCATTTTTACCATCATTTGCAAGTGTGCATATGAAAAAAGAGAATTAAATTCAACAGTTTAGGGTAATTGCATTAAACTAAGGTAGTGGCTCTATAAAACATTTATGTACTAGATTAATAGCCATGACTTTCCCTATGTCGAACCCAGGAATCAAGTAGAAGCCCTGGTTTAAGTTTTTTTCTTTAAGAAAAAACTGAGGTTTTTGTTCTTACTTAACTATTAAAATAATAATCCTTATAATAATTTTTACTTGTAGTGAGTTACTTCTCAAATCCTTTTTAATGTGTGAAAGGTTAAATTTTATGAAATATGGGGCCAGAGGATTAGCTCAGTGGTTCCGGCGCCTGCCTTGCAAGCACAAGGTCCTGAGTTCAATCTCTGGTAACCACATATAATGCTGGACGTGGAGACTCACGCCCACCAGCAATCAATACCACATACCACAGTGCCGGGCGTGGTGGCTCATGCCTGTAATCCCAGCACTTGGGAGGCAGAGGCAGGAGGATTGCTGAGTTCGAAGCTTGCCTGGGCTACATAGTGAGCTCAGAGCCAGCCTGAACTACAAAGTGAGACCCTGTCTCAAAAAAGAAAAAAAAATTTATAAAATATGTAATATGAGTATTTTGCATAAAATATAAAGTATATTGAGGAGTTATTTCTAATTTTCTAGGTAACACTAAAATTTATTTATAAGGATGTACTGAACTTTAGTGAATGTTTTAGAAAGCCAATGATAGAAATCTGCAAAAGTTTTGAAGAAGGCAGTTGTAGTGCTCACTTCAGCAGCACATACACTAAAATTAGAAAAGGAAGTTGTTTAAGAATATAATATAAATCCTCCAAAACCTGCAAAATAGGTCCACTGTGGTAACTGGGGAGAGGATTAGTTAAATGAACTATTCATAGTCATTAAAAAAATATGACAAGATATATTATGTTTATTGTTAAAAACATTTATTTGTGAATATATATTTAATAATGCATAGAAACACACATGCTTTTTCCCAAAATATAAATTTTTAAAAATACATGTAAATTATAGATGCTGAAATTATGTAAAACAAAACAAAAAAAAAACACCACAGCTGAGTAGGTGGATGCAACATACAGATTGTAAAATGGCCCTAAAACAATGTGGGGAAGTCTCCCTTTACCTGTTTCACAATTTATAATCACATTGAAGTATTGTTAAGCCTAAAAAAAGACACTTGTAACAGGTAGTGTAAAGAGTTCAATATTCCTTTAAGAATAAAATACTGAGTAAATGACAATGCAAAATGGTACGGGTTTTTTTTGCAACTCATTCCAGTGTCAAAGCTTAAAAAAACTAATTATACAAATGCAGCCTGGAAATATTTTAGTGAAAATATGAAAAATAACAGCCTAATTCAAAGTTTTTAAAATAAAGTATTGCAGGGGAAGGGCTTGTTCTATGAAGATTCCTTAGGGACAACAAATGTATTCTTAAAACTTAAAAATCAAGAAAACAAAATTAGAGATATAAGCCAGTCTCAGCCTGTCAACAGTGAAATAATGTTCTTTTTATGGTTGACTTATTAGCAAAACTTAACTATGATATTTTCTGTGCTTATATATAGTATTAGAAAGAAGAGTGACTTTAGTTTTACTGAAGATGCAAGTTATGAGTTGATATAATGATTGTGAACACAATATTTAATGATGGTATAAATCAATATTGTAAATTTGAAATTGAAAATACAGTATTTAATGTTTTGCTTATAATTGGATTACATATAATCCAATTAGAACGTAACCTTCAAATTAACAATAACGTAAAATTAACATCTTATTAAGAGATGTATTTTATTATAAATAAAGCTAATCAATTTATAATGCTGGTTTTAGATGCAGATTTAATGCCTGGATTTAGAAAATAGGAATTGGTAGCTAGAGAAAATCATTGCATTGTTTCTATGTTTCTGCTGTTATAAATTATAATGACATTAGAAATATAATACTTTGCCCAAATGAACATTATAAGATTAGTTTACCATCAAGGAAAGTTGATTGGATTTCTTAGTGTTCAGTTGAATTTGTTGATTATAGATTGGCTAAAAACTATCCCAATGTCTACAAGATTAAAAAATATTTACAAATCATTAGTACTACCGTAAAATTGAGAACTTTAATTGAGAATGGAGGAAATGCTTATGTGGGCAAACATTTAAATTGGTGGAGAATGTAAAATTAGTTGAGGGGCCATAGGAACATTGAGCAGGATGATAGGAAAATTCAAGAGTATCGGCAAATGATCTGAGGCTTTCTTTATAGGAAGGAGGAAATTTAGCCATTCTCAGCTTCTTAGGGAGTTCAAGGATGGTAAAAATGAACAACACAGAGCTGTCAAGACAATTAAATTAGACCAAGAAGAACTGGAGTAGGGTAAAATGTTTGTAGTTAGGTGATAGATCAGCGTTAAAGTCACATTATAATAGAGTATTCTAATTGGTAGAACCAGTAATTTTAATAGTACATATAGAAGGCTTTGATTTTATATAAATAAATGAGTTCCCTGAATTATATAAAAATAAATATATAGTAGATTATTTAAAAATGGAACTCAATAAATTGAAATTCTCATTTGTATTCTGATCCTTTTACTCTCTTCTTTTTCATTTTCATTTTTTTTTCCTTGTGCCAAGGATTGAACTCAGAACCAGTCAGGCATTGTGCCACTAAGCTAAATCCCTGGCCTTTGATCTTCTTACTCTTCTCAATTCAGACCTTCAAGAATATTTAACTTATTACCCTGAATCTTGGATAGGCTATAATTTAGAAGAAATTCAAGTTAAAATACAATAGACTTTGACTACTTCATTTTTAGTTTATTGCTCTATAATCTTCTAAATACTACAGAGTGGTCCTTCACGTTCCTTCACTTAAGACACATGTGAAACTGAACCTAATTTTATCCTCCAAGTAACTTATTTCATATGTAATGGTTAATAGCATTGAATGTAACTTGATGTATCCATCTTACTTTTATTAACTTGACATACACTTTGCTTTTTTCCAACATTTTCAGCAAAGCCTACACCACAGTAGTACCACAAAAAGGTACAATTGCTCAGCCTAACAATACTCTTTTGTAAGAAGTTTACAAAATTCAGCATACCATGAATTGCTATCTTGAAGGAAACTGAATTTACCTTCTTCTTTATGTATAGCCTTCCACTTCAAAAAGGAATTACAGTTTTGTTTTCATTAACATATACAATAGCACAGGTTAACTGATTTTTTAAAAAAAAGTCCTATGCAATCACACAAATTAAAAAATAACTTCATGGGCCGGAGGGTTAGCTCAGTGGTTCCGGCACCTGCCTTGCAAGCGCAAGATTCTGAGTTCAATCCCTGGTAACCACATACAATGCTGGGCGTGGAGACTCACGCCCACCAACAATCAATACCGCATACCACAATGCCGGGTGTGGTGGCTCACGCCTGTAATCCCAGCATTTGGGAGGCAGAGGCAGGAGGATTGCTGAGTTCGAGGTTTGCCTGGACTACACAGTGAGCTCAGAGCCAGCCTGAACTACAAAGCGAGACCCTGTCTCAAAAAAGGAAAAAAATAAAATAAAATAAAATAAAATAAAATAAAATAAAATAAAATAAAATAACTTCATGTCAAGTGCATATACAGCATGAGCCTTTTTGGAATCCCACTCTAGTTACAGGACATTAATAAGGGACAGTTAAAGAAATTTAAACACTGACTACCATATTAAATTATATAAAGAAATTATCTTAATTTTTAGATGTGATACATTTGAAATGACATAGTAAATATGACAATAAATATGAGCAAAATTTGCCAAAACTGGTAATTGTTGAAGTTGGAGATTCATTATACTATTACCTCTACTTGCTTAAATTTTTCCACTTTTTTAAAATCTTTGTGATAAACTGAATAACATCCCTGCACCCCCCCCCCACCACCAAAGCCATAAATATGTTTGGTATATGGCAAAAAGGGTGTTAAGACTGTGGATAGAATGAAGATTGCTAATCACTGCAATGGAGAGATTAACCTGAATTATC
Source organism: Thryonomys swinderianus (assembly GCA_004025085.1). NCBI lineage: Eukaryota > Metazoa > Chordata > Mammalia > Rodentia > Thryonomyidae > Thryonomys > Thryonomys swinderianus. The sequence goes on from PVIC010056094.1 coordinate 7,833, forward strand.
GCTGTGGCCCCAGTGGGATCATAAGCAACATTAAACATAAAGAAGGAAGCATGAAATTCAGTGTAATAGTGATGGCATCTGAAAAAAATTAACTTTGAAGATACAAGGTGGTTACTAGCCAACTAACTGTAAACAGTGGTTGCACCAGTCTACATTCCCACCAACAATGGAGAAGGGTTCCTTTCTCCCCACAGCCTTACCAAAATTTGTTATTGATTGATTTCTTGATATCAACCATTCTTTCTGGATTTAGTTGGAATCTCAGTGTTGTTTTCATCTACATTTCTTGGATGACCAATGATGTTGAACATTTTTTTGTATATTTCTTTGCATCATTCACTTAATCTGAAAAATGTTTTCACATCAAATGCCCACTTTTGAACTGGGTCTTTAAATTTGGGGGAGGGCTGATTTTTTAATGTTCCCTATATATTCTAGATAGTAGTCCGTTGTCTGGGAACAGCTGGTAAAATTTTTTCCGCATGTTGTAAGTTGTCTTTTTGCTCAGTTGGTGGTTTCTTTTGTTCAAGAAGCTTTTTTTATACAATGAAGTCCCAGTTGTTGATTCCTTGTGCCAGATCCTACGCCACTCAGGTTTTGTTAATAAAGTCTTTCTCTACAACAGTGTCTCCAAAGTTCTATCTAACCTATCTTCCAGCAGGTTTAATTTTTCTGTTTTAATGTTTAGATCTTTAATCTACTTCAATTTTAGTTCAGTGCATGATGAAAGATGTAGGTCTAGTTTTAATCTTTGGCTGGCTGAAACCCAGTTTTTCTAGCACCATTTATATCTTTGCTTCATTGTGGGTGTTTGGCTCCTTTGTCAAGGATGAGGTGCCTTAGTGTTTCTGGAGTTATTTCTGCATCTTCTAGTCTGTCCAAAACAGGAGATTGAAGAGGATATGAGAAAAAAGGAAAGACATCCCTTGTTATATTGTCAAAAAGACCATACTCCCCAAATTGCCATATAGATTTGATGGCAATCCCAATTGAAATTCCAGGAGCATATTTTACACAACTAAAGAAAATAATCCAAAATTTCATCCAGAACCAGAAGAGACCTAGAGCAAAAGAAATTTTAGGCAACAAAAACATGGCAGTGGGTATTCCAATCCCCAGTTTAAAACTATGCTACAATGCCACTGTAATAAAACCAACATGGTACTTTATAAAAAATCTTTATCAATTAAGTATGCTATTATTTTATCTCATATTTTTCATAAAATATTCCCAAGTTCATTAGCATTTTGTCTAAAATAAATATTTTTTGTGTGCAGTCAAATCTAGTAATACTTTCCTTAATAACTTCTCAATAAGAAAATACCTCAGCAATCTAGATTTTTTTTTTTTCTGAGACAGGGTCTCGCTTTGTAGTTCAGGCTGGACCTGAGCTCACAATGTAGCCCAGGCAAGCCTTGAACTCAGCAATCCTCCTGTCTCTGCCTCCCGAGTGCTGGGATTACAGGCATGAGTCACCACGCCCGGCACAGCAATCTAGATTTTTATCATTCCTTTCTATTTTATGTTTGATAATTGGATATTTCATATTTTAAAAATTTCCAAAAATTTGTTTGGTGTACAGTATGACTCTAATGATTTTTTTCTTCAAATAGCCCATCAGCTCTATCATACCACTTATTAATTGGTTCCTACCATTTCCACTGGCTATGATACTCCTTTGCCAGTTATTAACTTTTGATATGTATTACAAATTGTATCTCTGATAGCTACCTTCTTCTACCTTTCTGCTTGTTTTTGTGCCAATATCATAATAATTTCATTTTCGGGCTACAGGCTGACTAAAATACATAGTTTAGATTTTAGAACATTTAAGAAAAAATAAAGTTGCTCTGCTTGTTGGCCAAAGATTACATACCTGTAGTTGGAGTTGTAAAAAAGTTTTTGTTTTTATTTATTTGTTTTTTTGAGACAAGGTCTCACTTTGTAGTTCAGGCTGGCCCTGAGCTCACTATGTAGCCCAGGCAAGGCTCGAACTCAGCAGTCCTTCCTGCCTCTGCTTCCCAGATGGTGGGATTTACAGGTGTGAGCAACCAAGCCCTGCACTGTGGTATGTGGTTCTGATCGGTGGTGGGTGTGAGTCACCATGCCCAGTATTGTATGTCGTTACAGGGAATCAAATTCAGGACCTTGGGCTTGCTAGGCAGGCACCAGAACCATTGAGCTAAATCTCCAGCCCAAAAGTTTTTTTTTATTTTTTTGCTTTTTGAGACAGGGTCTCGCTTTGTAGTTCAGGCTGGCCCTGAGCTCACTATGGTGCCCAGGCAAACCGCCGGGAACTCAGCAATCCTCCTGTCTCTGCCTCCCGAGTGCTGGGATTACAGGCGTGAGCCACCACGTCCGGCATTGTGGTATGCGGTTTTGATTGTTGGTGGGCGTGTCACCACGCCCAGCATCGTATGTGGTTAACCGGGGATCGAACTCAGGTCCTTGCACTTGCGAGCCAGGCGCCGGAACCACTGAGCTAACCCTCCGGCCCCAAAAGTTTTTATTTGTATTAGTACATCTTTGCTGTACGTAATGACTACATTCATTGTGAGGAGTTGGCACAGTTTTATTAAAACAAGGGTGAAGATATATGGCAAGGGATTGTTATAGAATCTGCCTTGTGTTAATGATTTTAGTCCAAATGCAAAGAATTTTTGTTTTGAACAAGATCTCAAAACCACAAGAAACAAAGCAAATGAGAATAGGTCAAACTGAAAAGTTTTTGCATAACAAGGGAAAAGACAAAATCAGCAGAATGCAGAAACAAGCTACAGAACAAAAAAGTATTTACAATGTATTTGACTGGGAGTTGAAATCGAGAATATATAAGGAACTCCAAAAACTCAATAGAAAAAAAATAGTCTTATTTAAAAGAGAATAATAGATCTAAATAACATTTCTCAGAAGACATACAGTTGACCAACACACATGTGAAAAAATGGTGAACATGACTAGTCATCAGGGAAATGCAAATTAAAACCACAAGATTTCATCTCATCCCAGAAAGAAATTCTGTGACCAAAAGGACTTAAAATAACAAGGCTTGGCCAGGATGTGGAGGTCAAAGAATCCCTGCACTATGTTGATGGGAATGTGAATTAATACAACTATGGTGGAAAACAGTTCCACAGAATATTAAAAATACAACTGTCCTGTGATCAGCAGTTTTTTTTACTGCATGAAAGCAGTATGTCGAAGAGATATTTGCTTTG